>JAHHUM010000034.1:0-161337 GCA_036173005.1 Crenichthys baileyi
TATATATATTATATCGTGTGTGTATGTATGCGCTTTATATATGTGTGTGTATGCATGCGCTTATATGTATGCTCTTATATATATGCGCTTATATATATGTGTGTATGTATGTGTGTATATGTATGCGCTTATATATATATATATATATTATATATATATATCTATATATGTATGTATATGTATGCGCTTGTGTGTTCTGTAATGCCATTGTTCTCACTGTGGTGCGAAATATACTTTACTTCCTGACGAGCCTCTTCTGAGGAAACTGTTTTCTGTTGTCACCACTTTTTAAAGTTTTGTCGTTCTGTAACTTCTGAGCCTTGAACAGCCGCATCTCATAAAGAAACAAGGCAGCATTCAGAAAACCTTTTAAACTAAGCAAAGTAGCCAAGTCATAAATGTCATCATAGGCAGGTGTGACTGATAACAGCATGCCACAGAGTTGCTAAACTCTGACAGCAGCATGGACAAGGCAGGGCGGGTTGGTGAAGCAGGACATTGTTACTGTACAGGATTATCCAGCTGTATTGTTTCAGGTGGTTGGTGTTCATAAGTCATTCAGAAGAACTTACTGATTTTATATTAGAATGTCTGGCTTATCACTGTAGCTAAAATAATGTTTTATTTCTCACGCCTTAGGGAATTCTCCTGGGCAGCATTCTCGTCCCTCTACGGATAACGCTGGCGGCCTTATTCTTCCTCATCGTGTGGCCCATTGCCCGGCTCAGATTGGCAGGTCTTTCTAAAGAAGAGCGTGCCCGACCCGTCACAGGCTGGCGCAGCTGGCTTTTCCACCCTATCGTCTGGCTCCTGAGCAGAGCTGTGTTCTTCTCCCTGGGCTTCTTGTGGGTCAAAGTGAAAGGTCGCAGGGCCGACCTGAAGGAGGCGCCGGTCCTGGTGGTGGCGCCCCATAGCAGCTTTCTAGACATGCTGGTTCTGTTCCCAACCCAGCTGGCAACCGTTGTGTCGCGGTCAGAGAACACAAGCTTGCCCGTCATAGGAGGTAAACGGCTGCACTCTTATGATTCCGACGCATTCACGAGGTTGGCAACGCTAAAGCGTGGTTAGCTGACTTATTCTAGTAAAACCCAGTGAAGAACTGGTTTATTGTTTACAACAAGAGACTCAAGCCTTTAGGTGTGTGAAGGCAAAATCTTTTCTCTAATCGCTTTGTCTCACTGTCCCTTCAACCAAATGTCTCGATTTTACCTTAATTATAAAAACAAACACTCGTTAATATCCAACATCAGAAATGCTGGTGAGGATTTTAAAAAGTAGCAGAGCTAATGGAATCACACTGGCTATTGAAGCAGGATTTATGACACCAGCTGTCGATGTAAGAGCTCACTGTGTTTAATAAATGGAGTCATAAACAGGGTTTGTAGATTTAGCTGCATTTACTGCATTTAGTGCATTTACTCATATTCACTACCTGATGGTTGTTATTGAGATAAATGGCTAAATATCGGAGGCAGTCATGAGTTCTACTGCTGACTTGATTTTCTTTTTAATTAACGTTCACACTAAGTGTTACTGTGCTCATCTTAAACTAGTATAAAATCAACTCGAGGGTTTTTAATCATGGTGGTCCCAGCCTTTTGATTGGCGAAAATGGGTCTTTGCCCTGGCTTAACAAAGAGCTGAGATACAGCTGGATTTAAGGTGCCAGAGCTGGTGCATTCAGCAGTAGAAACAGAACAGGAGCACGCCCCAACACCAGTTTAACAGAAAAGTGCACTGTTTTTTTTTTTGTTTGTTTTTTTAAGTGGAATGACTCTTGTAGCTCCAAGGTGATAAACTAAACATTGCTGTAGCCCTTGAATCTGTTGGGCTTTGTTTGTATTTACAACTTTGACTCCGTAACACAGTCCATTCACCCGGCTCAGATCTGGCTTCGACAACTGTAGACAGGGAGGACTGAGGGATTTATTCCTGTTTGCAGATGTCCAGATTGCCAGATACACATTTAGACCAGCCCATACACACAACTTAGAAACCTTACACTAAACTCTTCCGAACCAGAGCAGTATTTGGCGTAGCACAGTCAGACGACCTGAAATATGCAGAGAAGTTCAAAGATAAACAAATGGCTTCTTCTGTTAGTATCTAATCTGCTCTGGAGTCCTCTTCCACCTCCCACCTTGCCCTCTTTGGCATTTTATTCTGCAGACACTCCTTTTTTTTCTTTATTCTGATTTGATGTAGTATAATTTATTTTTCATACTTTTGATCATCTGTATTTCAGCTCTGCTGGAGTTCAACCAGTCGGTGCTCGTGAGCAGGAAAGATCCGGAGTCGAGGAAGAAGGCCGTCACCGAGCTCATCGAGAGGCTGACCTCTAAAGGCTACTGGCCCCAGGTAGGATGTTTTGTGGCCGGTCACTTGCACAAGATATCAGGGGAGATGTATACTTCTATCACCAGTGGAGTTCTTTTATTTCAGACTATCCCGCCAGACTTTGCAACATTTACTTAGGAGCAGAGCTAGTATAAAACCTAAAAACCAAATATGCTGGGGCCATCACAGTGTGTGGAGGTCTGTCCTTTTCACAAATGGAAATGTTTCCAGACAGGGAAAAAGTGTTCTAGCCAGATTTCTGCTGGCGGACTCTCAGTACGCAGCAGCAGGTTGGGGAGGGGAAGTATTACTTGTTTGCCACACAGCCAATAAAACTGTATTCTCTCCTGGATTTTGTCTGGCAAAACGTTTGGACCTTTTAAAGCCTTGGTTTACCAGATACTGGTCTGTCCCTATAACCACAATTATTATGTGCAAGCTGGTGGTTTAATAGAATCACTTAACTATTCTTTGGCCTCAAAATAGCCGGTGATTCGACTGGATTGCTCTTGAAATGCTACTGAGGTCCTGTCACTGGATTTAATTCACAAATTAGGCAACGTTTGCTTATTTTCTAGATGCTCATGTTTCCAGAAGGAACCACAACTAATGGCCGAGCCCTCATCAAGTTCAAGCCCGGTAGGTGTCTGCAGTAAAACAACACCTCAAACCGAAAACATAATGTGCTCCTGATCAGACTGTGTTGTCTGGTTTTACTTAATGCCTGACACGACCCAGACATGCAGGAACGGCTAAAGGGCCGGAGCTGCATTTTCTTGTTTTTACTACTTGATGACCTGGTACATTTCACAAGCATTTTTCTCTTATTATGATGCCATTGTCTCCTGATATCAGGTGCCTTTCTTGCTGGAGTCCCTGTCCAACCAGTACTTCTGCGTTACCCAAACAAACTGGTGAGTGGACTAAGCAGGGATAAGGGTGTTAATGCTTGTGACAGTGCTGCAGGTTTCATGGTTTTCACTGAGGTTTCAGTTCTTTTACCAACATCCTCGTAAACCAATAATTAAATCCCAAATTGCGATTGTTCTGTTGTTACATGCATGATGACATGCAGGCCTCCAAACACTTTCCAGCATCCATGGCGTTACCCCAAATAATTAAACGTTTAGCCTGACCACAGGAATGAAAGCTTTGTGTTCTAATAGCCGATGCTGAGTGTTGCTGAACCAGACACCAAATTTAATGAAAGGTCTCCATAGTTTCTGAAAATGACCCACTGGTTGTCAGTGCTGAATGAGTCGGATCAGTCGCTGACTTTTGGTGGGTCTAACCAGAACATTTGGCTGTCTTCATGGTCGGAGAGCTTTAAAAGGCAGAGACCACATAAAGGGAGCAGTCTGTGAAGTTAACTGCATTTTACAGCTTTGTGTGTGTGTGTGTGTGTGTGTATGAGCTCATACCTTTGGCCGATCTTGTGGGAAAATTGGCAAAAGATTATCGATATCAATGAAACGGTGCCTGTTAAACTGAAGAGGTAACCCGACAAAGAAAAATGAGATTAACTTGAAAGTTATAAAGTGATTCCTGTAAAAACAGGGAAATGAAATCCTTTTTTTGCTCTGTAGTGAAGCCTTCAGAGATCTCCTTAGATGTACCAGCAGAAGGAGAACAGCAGCACCTCATCTGTCCTTACCACAGTCCTTTTTTCTTCTGTCCTGTTTTTATTGGTCATGTTATTTTGTTACTGCCTCAAATGTTTAAAGTTGCATTTTGCACACATATATAAATAAGCTTCGTGTTGTTCGGCAGACTCGGTCCTCTTTCTTCCCAGTGTAATGTATGCAAATGAGCCCGTTTGTTAGTGTTTGCAGTCATGTTTCTAAACATGACTGCAAACACTGTCTAGGCCAGTGTTTGCTTACTGCAAACATCACCGTGTCTAACACAGAGAAATGGGAGCCATTAAAAAAGCCTTTAGTCTAAGATGAAACTCTTTTTGTCCAGCGTTTCGTGTAAATCAGTGTTTATATGACTCTTCCTCAGGATACGGTTCGATGGACATATAAAGGAGCATCATGGTGAGTCCGTTACATGTTTGTTTGTTTTTGTCTGTTTTTATGATGTTTTGGACATCAATTTAACTCCACTGTTCTACCCCATGTGGAAAGTATTTTGTTGCAAAGTTTAGAAAATAAAAAAACTGTCTGTAAATGTATTTTTAGCTGTAATGCGTGCCTAATAAATACTGTTTATAGGATAACTACTGCATGTATTACATGACTTAAAAATGGTTCTAAACCGTTTTTTGATTAAAAGGAGGCAGCAATGTCGGTGTTTTATACTCTTTATCCAATTAGCCACAAATATTCATTATGTAGGATCATTTAATCAGCTACGTTGGAAGTTATGCATTAGTTGTCTTATTAGGTAAATGAGGCCATAGTTGGATAACACTGTAGTTTTCTAGATGTTTTCATATTAAAGGGATACTTCAAAATCCCTTTTAATATAAAGAGGGATGACTCTGGACCTATTTTGACTGTTTTTAAGGTTGGGGTCTGTTAACTCCTCATTGCCTGATTTAATTTACAATTATATAAAAAATTGACAGCAGCTTCCTGTGTACAAGTGTATTACAGTTTGGGGAAAAAACAGAATAAGGGAATTTTGACATCCTTCTGAACAGATCAAAGTATATGACCTTTTTCCAAATATGACAGGTGAATCCCAATATATGTAGTAAATTCGACTGCATGTTTTCAATTGAAATGATTATGGTTTGATATCTTGGATGGCACGCATTCATTAACTTCATCCCGCTGCCTCATTTGGGAAAAAAAATCTTGTAGTTTAGTTCGTACAACACTGATTTATCTTTTTATAATTCAGTCTGACCAGTTCAACACCAAGGTTGACAATTGAAATAGAAGTTGGTGTCTGATCAAATAGGTTCTGTCCCGAGTGTCTTATGTTATATTGCTGTTAGGCTATTATGCATTGTTGCAATTATTGTGTATTGTTTTGTCGTCATTAGGATCGAGGCACTGTGGCACACTGCTTCACAGTTTTACACAAACATGACTGTTGAGGTAAGACTAGATGAATCATCTGGTGTTTTTCTGCTCCCCTTACTTTACAGCACGGTCATAAAATGTGTGTGTACTCAAGGTGTGTTCACTGTTGGCTCCCCTAAAGCTGCAGCATTTATGATGCTGTTTTACTCCTCTGACTGCCTTTTATTTATTTAACATCTTAAATAAAAATCAGCTTTAAAAAGCTAAAACTGCATGTGAGAGAAATAAATCCCCTTCCTGTTTTATTGTCCTGCAGTTCCTGCCTGTTTACAACCCTTCTGAGGAGGAGAAGCGGGACCCCAACCTGTACGCAGACAATGTTCAAAAACTCATGGCCAAGTAAGGAGACAACAGATCATGCAGAAGTTCTTTATTTTGGAGCGGTTTAGCCAGATTTGAGCGACTGTCGAGCGTATCGATAATACAGCAACTCATTTTGTTGGAATGTATCACTCCTGATTGATAAAAGCTCCCTCCTCTTGGCTTTAAGAAAGGTTTGAAGATGTTGTTGCAGATGGTGGCCACTAGATGTAGCAGCTGAGCCATTTTTTTTTTTAGGCTCAAGTTCATGAGCAGTAAAAAAAAAAAAAAAAAAAAGTACACCTTTATGTTCTGACTAAATTGTTCACCTTTTAACACTTGGTGAACTGATCCCTTTCAGGTTTCTAACTGTTATGTCCTGCTCTACAGGGCTTTAGGAGTCCCAGCCACAGACTATGTGATGGAGGGCAGAGTTCCTGTAAGCACACTAGGTGGTCTGTCTCTACCACTGGCATCTCCTGGCAGGGAAACTCTGTCTCTTCTGCGTAAAAATGGGTAAGAACTCTTCTCATAGTTAAATCTGTGAACCTAAGCTGTTTGGTATATTTTAAAATCACCTGTAATTTCTCTTCCTTTCACCTTTTTCTGTCTTCCAGACTGGAAGCACATGAAATCGAAGCGGCGCTGGCCAAAATCATTGACAGGTGTCTGTCCGGAGCTCAGGGCTCAAAGGCCAATGCAGACGAGCTCACCTCTATTCTTTTCCTGAAGGATAAACAAACAGCTGTCTGTATCTGCGGCTTATACTCAAAGGTAAAAACGGTGCTGTGGGTCAGACTGAAGTGTAAATATTTTAAATTTTGCTCCATGTACTCATTTAGCAGATTAGCCGACCCATCCTGTGTTTTCATCTTTTAATGTTCAATGGCAAGTTTGCTTTTTTTTTTCTCATTTTACCCAAAAACTGCCTAATGACAGTCCTGCTTCTGCATCAAATGCTTTCAAAAGATTGAAATATGACTTGATGAATCAGCTTTTAGCATTTTTCTAAATAACCACATTATGACAATAAAGCCTTGCTGCTAAACATGACATTTAGCTCTAGTACTGGTGATATTCAGGGTCTCTAATTGTATGGTAAAGTATTGAATTTGCTTTTTGTATTTTTAAAGTATTGTACTCTTTTTGTAAAGGGTACAATACAGCTTACGTATTCCGTGAATGTTTGGGTTATAATTTTAGTCAAGAAGAGGAGAACGAGCTGAAACATAAAGTCTCAGATAAAATATTTGATCATATGTGCACCCTCTTTATTTGTGTTCGTCATTAGGATGAAACGGTGGACCTCAGACAGCTTTACTGCAGTGTTTCTGCTCTTATGGACTTCAGCAACTTCAAGGACCTGCTTCACTCAGCTTTTAAGGTACGTGTCTTCTTTGTTTCACAGAAATGTGGTGGATCTGAAACAAACCTCTGGTGATCTATTTTTAATGCTTCCCTTTGTTCTGTTTGCACAACCTACCTTCCAGCTGTTCGACCATGAGGGAAAAGGCAGCCTGAGTTCAGAAGAGCTCTCAGACCTCATGGGGGCGCTCTTTGGCATTCCTCAGCACAACACCGGTGCACTGTATGCTGCGGCCTCCAGTCGAGGCCTGCTTACGGAAGGTGCGCACTTGGAAGCTTTTTTTTTTGTTTGTTTGTTTGTTTTTGATAGAATATGATGCTTTTGTGCCAGACTCCAACCAAGATGTGTAATTGTTTGACAGAAAACCTGCTGCAAGTGCTGACAACCCACCCGACCTATCAGAGAGTGGTGAACGACTACCTGCAGCCTGAGGAGGCGGGCTCACAGCTGTTGCTCGCTCCTGCAGCCAATGGGAAGGCTGTAAACAACAATGGTTTCACTCACAGCGTCAACGAGTCTCTACACCACAACAAGAAGTTCAAATGAGTGTTTAAGTACTGCCTGTTTTATTTCACCTTTTTTCCCGATCATGTCAGAACCAAACAAAGACAAAGAATATTTTTATATATTTTTATGTTGGACATTCTGATATTTCTGATGTATTTTAAGTTGAGCATCACTTGCACAAATGTGGAAACGCCTAAAGAGAAAGAATAATTTCCTCTGAAGTGATTGTGAAGGTCTTTATATTTGCTGATATGTTTTTATCTTTTAATAATTGGTTGTGTGTTGCTAGAGGTTAATTTTGCTATTTATAAAAATGTGACTTCTTTGTGTGTGTGTGTGTGTGTGTGTGTGTGTGTGCCAGAATAACTTTACACTGTAAAGTCAATTTAATGTAACTGATTTTTAAAGAGTCTGTGTTTATTTCAACAATAAACTGAGCTATTTTGAGGATGCTTTGGGGTTATTTGTTACTCTGTATGAAGCCATGTTGCTCTTAAAGTTCTTTCCTTCTTTATTCTGAGTTTGTCCTCTCTCTGCTCTGATTCCCGCTGCTTTTTTGCTGGACTTGACCAAAGTCTTTCCACAGTCTCATTTGCGCCCCCTTTCCTCCTTTTAGGGGTATTGCATCTCTGCTGGTGCTTCTTTGCTTTACTTGCAAGGCCGAGCTGTTCTGCCTCCTCGTCTTTGGTCGGCTCTGTCCTTGGTACAGTTTTGATCCTTAATCTATTCCCTTTCCTTTGCGAAACCTCTGGCTTTTGGTCACTGGGGTTTGCTTCCAGGAATGCGCTCCATTGCTGCTTAGGCATTTCACTCAACATTGGATACATAAAGAGGGATGACTCGGGACCGATTTTAACTGTTTTCAAAGAAGGGAGCTTCTTTGTCCTGCTGGAGGGACAGTTTGGCTCACATTTGTCTTTCGGGGCCTTATGACTACATTGATTAACTGTTGGGTGTTTTTGTGATGTAATGGAGTGAGCAGTTGGACATTGGGTTCCAGAAACCTTGGCTTTCGTTTTTTTGAACTCTTTAATAGGCTGGGTTGTTGCATGCTTGTTCTCTCTTGTCTTTCCTCTTTTCATCAGATTCTGAGGTTGCAGAAGTTGGCCTGGGTTATCGTGCAAATTTACCCCCACTTCTCTCTTTAACGAGGACTTCGAGCCTTTGATTTTCCTTTGAGCCGGCTGCACTCTCTCCTCTTTGTTTTTGCTTTGAGTTTTGCGTCTTGCAACCATTGAGATTTCACCCCTCCCCTCCTCTCTTGGTTCTTCTTGTGTAGATAACCATTTCCTAGTTATCTCCATTCTTCTACAGAAATCGAGAGGTTTTCCTGTTGGCGCCGTAGATTTTTGCCTTTTCATTTTGAACGTTTTGGAGTCATGACCTTTCATCTCAAGCAGTTGCTTTGCTTTATTGGGCTTCTTCTCTTTATAATCCCTCTGCTCTGTTTTAAATAGGTGTCTTCTTACAGAGCCCTGTTTTCTTTGCTTTTCATTACTTGGTGACTTTCTCTGTGGAGTGAATTTATCAGCTGGTTTCCTTTCGGCTCTCAAAGCGTGACTGTGTCCATCTGATTCGTCAGTGTGGCCCTTCACCCCATGACTGCATCTGATGACCATGCAGATCTTTGGGTTAGTGTTGTTATGAATTCCTTTTTCTCTTGGTGTTTTTTGGCTGCGTGCTGCTCTTTGTTCAGAACGTTTCTCTGGATTTCTTTTACGAAGTCTAATCCTGTCATCGTCATTAGCTTCCGTCAAATTCTTACAGGTCATATCTTCCTCAAAATGATGATCAGGAGAAAATGACTCGTACTGATCAGCTGGTTTTTCTTCTAGGGGGGACTGCTGCAATGGAGAGGAAGAAAACCAGCCCTTCCTCAGTTTTTCATTCGCTGGCAAATCTTGCTCATTTTGTTCTGAGTTTGGCTCATATTCTGTGATCGCAGTACCAGAGAGTAGGTACTGAATTATTCTTTCAATTTCAGCAGGCGGTGGAGGGGTCTCTTTCTCATTGAAAAGTGAGTCTGAACTCTCCTTTATCAATGTCTGTAGGCCAAACAGGACCATGAGAAAGAGACATGTCAGTTACAGATGAATAAAGTGACACATTTATTTCATATTTTTCCAAAATGTACAATGAAATCAAACATCAAGGCCTATCAGTCTGTCTTATAAAGGTAAACATTATTTACCCTTGTTTTGTATAGTGCATGTGTATTGGGATCAAGAGTGTAAAGTGTCAGTACTGTGACTCAGTTTTGCTGTGTTGCCACAGTTTTAAAGGAAAATTAGCAATCACCTGATCGTCTTGGGCTGAAAGCACAATGCTCTATTCAGTCTATCAGTTCCTCCACCAGCTGCTTAATGAGCATCAGTAGACAATACTCCAGCTAACCTGATCCTGGCCTTTGAAGGCCAGTCTATGAGCAGCAGCCTTCTGTATCTCATCTGACATTAAATCAGACTATATCTATATAGTCTATCTATATTTGCTAAATGCCAGAATAATAATAGAATGTATTTGAACTTTTTTTCAAATGAAGAAGCTTAGACATTTCCTTAGAACTTGGTAGAATTCCTTTTTTGAACTATATGACTTGGGTCAAATGTTTATAGTCTCTCACAATAATCTGGTGGAATTTTGGCCCATTCTTCCAGACAGAACTGATGTAACGGAGTCAAGTTTAAGGTTTCGCTCACAAACACCTTTTTTAGCACTGCCCATCGGACTGATGTCAGGACTCTGTGGCACACCCATGACATGATGCTGCCACTTCCGTACTTTACAGCTGGTGTTCTTAGGATTGCAAGTTATATTAATAGTCTTTGTAAATTGCACATTCATCTCTTGGACACAAACACTACGATGGCGGGGCATTCCCATGGTGTTAACCTTGCATATAACTGTTTGAACAGAAGAATGTGGAACTTTGAGGTGTGGCCATAATTACATCCATTTAGGGTTAGAAACCTTAAATACTTTAAGCTCTTCATACTGAGGATGGTTGCAGGGGAACTGAAACAATGTTAGTTATAAGGCTGTTGTAAGCGTCAACACAAAGTCTATGGGCTTGTTTGTCGATAAGTTAGGATTCTACTGTGTGTTTTGTGCTGTTGGATGAATCTTATTAAGTGCTTGTATTTGGGCCCAATACTGAAGCACCGCTGAATGTTTGTGTTCTTTGTTAAACTTCAAGGTAAAATTGCTAAGACGTCTACAATAAACAGGTGATTTCACTTTTAACAGACTACTTATTCTTTTTTTATCATTATTTCAAGAACCTTATGGTCCGCCTATAACGTTCTTACCTCCAGGTCTTCCAGAGTATAGTGATCAAGGGGGTCCAGGTCTGAAGGAAGGAGGCAGCTCAGGTCGTCTTTGTCCAGGATCGATCCCTCCTGACAGTAAGAGATGACATCATCAAAGTTGCAGATTCAATAAAACAAGTAAAATTCCTTTGTTGTAAATATGAGTGCACAACTATCGACACTAATGATGCAAGTTTGGACTTCTGTTAAATGCCTTCAGTAACTTTTCTAACTTTGTTTATTAATTCTGTCCATTCAGTGTCCTGCCCTTACAAAATTGTTTTTACTTTTTCCAAATTCTAATATCAGGCAAAATCCTTTTTAAAAACAAAATTTATTTCTTTTTTAAAGGGGAAAAAGGGTTTTTAAAAACCCCTACCCTGGGGGTTTTTAAAGTAAATGTCCCTTGTGAACCCGTAAATTTTAACTGGGGTTTTAACCACTCTTTTTTTTTGGGGAAAACAAAAACCCTTTAAAATTTAAACCTCCAGACAACATGAAGTAGGCTCAAAGATCTCCAAAAGCAACACATTATTGCCCACAAAGTCATATCAAGTAAAAAGGCTTACCAAGCCATTTCTACAGCCATCGGCTGTCCACAGTTAGAGCTATGGAGAAAACATGGAGCAGAGGTAAGGTTCGGTCTACCCAGATCCCTACGAGAGCTCTTCAACAACTCATTCAGGAGATCGCAAAAGAAACCAGAACAAGTTTTTTTCAGAAAAGGGGCCTTTGGTTCAATGTTCAACAATAAGAAAGTTACGGGGGGAAAAAAATGTCATTTTTTGGGAACAACAAAAAGAAACACAAAGGACCACCCTCACATTTTGCCAAAATAAAATTTGATGATCCCTGAGACCTTTAGGAAATTAATTCTGTTGACTGAAGAGACAGGAAGGTGGGGATATTGTTGCATGTGGGGTTTTAAGTCCACATTTTTTTAGAAAAAAGAATTACCCCACTAAAAAACATGGGGGGTTTGGGTTAGTGGGGAGGTCGGGGAGTTTTGAAAAAAAAAAAAAACCCCCCCCCCCCCCCCCCCCCCCTTTTGTTGTTTTTTTGTTTGGGAAAAACTTTTCCTGTTTTGAGGGAAACCCCATGAATCCTGGTCCCTACCAGAGAATCCTGAGGGTTTTTTTCCCAGCCTCCAGTTTGTAAACCCTTTGGCCATTTGTTGTTGTTGGAGCGAGAAAATGTTCAAAGTTTCCCATAAAGGCCCTTTTCTTGATAGGTCAAAAAAAAAAAATTTTTTTTGGGAGTGGCCCCCGGGCAAAAATAAAGGGCCCTTTAAACCCTTTTTTAAGAGGGTATGGATGACTGCAAACCCCTTTTTAAAAGACTAATAACCCCCTTAGAAACTCTGTAGCACAGGATTTTCCAAAACTACAATGTACTTCTGTTCATGTATATTGCACCTTACATATTTACCATTCACTCATGCCACTGGTCTGAAAAGCATGTTCATGCTGTGCAGCTGATGATTTTTGCTTCCTTTACATATAAAAAGAACCCAAGGCTTGTTTTTTTTTCTTGAAATGCAAGCTGCAAGTTGAATCATTGACTCATCTAATCTCTAAAACATTATATTTCACTGTAGATGCAGAAAAACTGAAAAATCCCCTTGGGAAGTTTGCGCTAAAAAATAATTATGTTTTTTTTAGAGTTTTGACTCAAAAATGGTAAGCCCCCACTTCAAATTTTGGGAAAAAAAAATACTTTTTATCAAAAAATCCCTTTAAATTTTTTTTAACCCCTTTTCTGTTATTGTTTTTTTCCTACGATTCCAAAAAATTTTCCTGAACAGGTTTATTTGGGTATTCTAGAGATTTTTTTTCTATCTTTTTTTGGGAAACCATTTAAAAGACCCCTCAAAGATTTTAAACAAAATGAAAACTTATTGGACCAGTATAAATTTGGGCATTTTAAACACAAATTTTGACTCAGGGCTTACTCCTCTTCAAAGTCCATTCAGAAAAATTAAAATCAAAAAATAATAATACCCCAAAATTTCCAAAAATAAATCCCCAATTTCAAAGGGGCATTTTGCAAAAAAAAAAAAAAAAAAACCTTGGGACAGATGGAGTTGGGGATATCCTGGTTGTCCTCCGGGTCCGAAAAGGTTTTTGAAATTGATTTCCCAAAAGGGAAACCGGGGGGGTTTTGGAAAAAAACGTGGGGCCCTTTCCCCGTTTGCTTTTGGGCCTTTTTTATGGTGTAAACATTTGGGGATGTTCTTCTGAGAGAAACAAAGAACAAACAAGAAAACCCGTGGGTTTTTTTGGGATGAAAGGGGGCCACCCGGGAGGATTTTTCCCCTTTATCCACCGGGTAATTCTTTTTTTGTTTTTTTTTCCCAAAAGGAAAAAAAGGTGTCATTAAAAAGCCCGGTGGGGTTTTTTAAAACAGGCTCCCCGTTCTGGTAGAAGAAATTTTCAAAATTTGGTCTACTAATGTTAAACCCTTTAGATGGGAAATCTAGAAATTTCATTATATTCCCGCCATGAATCAATAAATCCAAAAATCAAAAGTGTAAAATGTTTCCCTGCTTAAAACAGTGCAAAACACACCTTCCCCTTGACTTTACATACAGATTTAAAAAAAAAATAAATTTTGCTGACATTTTCCCCCTGAGGCGGGCCAAGCTGGGGGGAAAGTCCCTCTTTTGCACAGATGAAAAAACCTTTCTAAAAATAATTTCCCCCAAAACCTTGGATTGGGGTTTACCTTTTTGGCCCCTTTTTAGGCCACTTGGGCCTCTGATGTTTAAAAACCATTTTTGCACATGCTGTCCCCTTGTCCCCAAAAAACCCTAAAATTCCCCCATTTTTAGCCCCTTTTGACCAAATTAAGTTCACAAGGCAACTCGTCCCCCCAAAACCCACGTGAAATAACATACTGGGATGTTTTTCCTTTTTTATTTTTTCCCGTTCCGGGGCTTTCAGGGCTGGGAGACCGGTTTCCCCCCTCCCGGGGCCCGGCACCTCCCGAGACAACCTTCCCGGGCCCGAAGAAAAATTGGGCCTGGGAAAAGGGGAAAAAATTCTTTCCCTTTACAGAACTTGGGATCCTGATCGCCTACAGGGGCCCGAAATGAACCCAAAATGAGGTTTAGTTTTGGGCTGGAAACCCATATTTTTCAGTGGGAGTCTCCCCGGAAACCCCTGGGGGTAATGGGTTTGAGGAAGACTTCCCAAACCCTTGGGCCAGAAGGGGGAAAAAAATGTGAAATTTTTTTTGGAATGGGTTTAAAAAGCGGAGGAAAAATCTTGCAAGGGGTTGGGGTCCACATTGGGGCCTGGAAGGGGGCCCCCTCACGCCGGAAGGGGGGAAATTAAAGCATCACTTTGGGCCCGGTTTTTTTCGAACATAATTTAACGGTCCCCCCCGACATCTCTGCCCGTGTCCCCGGGGAAAAATGGTGTTGTAGAGGTTTCCCCTATTTTATTTTGAACCTCATAAGAAAAAAAAACTGCTTTTGGGGAATTTTACTGACTTGTTTTTGGGGGCTGGTTTCAAAAAAGTATGGATGCTTCCATTTCCCCCGGAGGGAAAAGAAAACTGCCTTTTTTAAACCGAGGCCAAACTGAGGGGGGGGCCTGGGCTTTCCCATCCAGGATGGTTTTTGGTTTGGGCTTGGGCCCCTGGCTTCCCTTGTTCACTTTCCCAAAAAAGAGGAAAAATTTTTAGCTAAAAAAATTTTTAGCAAAAGAATTTGAATAAAAAAAAAAACCTTTTTTTTTCATGATGCTTTTAAAAATTTCCGGCTTTTTTGTTTTTGGGTTTGTGCTTTTTGTCCCGCCAAAAAACCCCTGACATTTTAAAACAAAAAAAAAACCCCAAAAGCTGTGGGGTGTTAAAAAAAGGGTAACACCTTTAAAGGGCTTTTAAAAACTGACAATCCCTTTTTTATACAGTGGGAAAGGGGGAAACACCCCATGTAAATTAAACCCGCAAATTTCTGGGAAAGGGATTGGTTTTTGTTTTTTCTTGTAATAAATAATTAATAATAATAATAGTATGGAAATTTGGGACTGTAAATTTATCACAATTTTCCAAAGAGCTTACATAATTTTTTAAAAAAAATGGGTTTAAAAATAAAAAAAAAGTTGAAATAATAACCGACTATAAAAGATTATAATTGTGACGACAGTCTCTTGTATTCTTCAGAAAGGGATGCTATCATGATTCCTTTTTTTTCCAAACAAGTGATCCAGACCACAGATCAAAATGTTATGTTTGGCACAATAACAACACTGGGCATCCCCAACACAACACCATGCCCACATTGAAGCATGATAGTGGCAGCATTATGCTATAGAGTTTTGATAGAACTGCGGTTTTTGTAAACATATATGAAATTAAAAACGTTTTGGACCCAAAATGTTTTTTTCACATTTAAACCCATAAAATTTCACATTTAGGTTGAAAAAGGTTCTAAAACGATATATCTTGGGCTCCCTTTTTTAACATTCCTCTTTTCGTATCATCAGTGTGATTTAATGTGATTTAAGTTACTTTCAAAAAAGCTGATGCTGTAACTATTTTTTTTTTCAGGTGTTTTTGGTAATTTTCCTTGTAGATTTGAAGAAAACTGCAACTTTTACTGAAAATTTTACAGTATATTCCACCTGACTGTTAAAGTATAGCAGACACACAGATTTCTTCCTACGAACAAACATAATATTAAGTGTCCAAACCGCATAAGACTACCTTGTTAAATCAGTTTAATGGATTAAGCAAAACCACTAATTCCTTGTGGAGCTTTGTGTCCATTTCTTGACACCTTCATACAGACATCTAGTGGGCAAATAATGCACAGCATGAAGAATCAATTCTCATGGGCTTACCTTTCTTGTTTGGGTTTAATTGTCTTCAGCCAATGCTGCCCTCAAACACTGGATTTATTTTTAATTGATTCAAAAGTAAACAGTTGTAGTTTATTTTCGACTCTCGGAATTGAAACCAAAACACTCCATTGACTACTTGTTATGGATTAAAACTGTGAAACATTTATTTATTTATTCATTTATAATTATGTATATTTTTCCTTTTTTTATTTTGTACACTGACCAGTGGTTTATTTTCATGGCTTTACTCACTACTCAGTAATTTTATTTAGTTTAACGTATGTAAGTATTCATGCTTTTTTTTTTAAAAAACTGTACAAATTACTCTATTTAATAAATAAATGAATTAACCAGAAGTGTTTTCAGGTAAATTATTAGAAATGAAGGGTGATTGTGCCACAATTCCACATTTTACAGCTGTACAACATCTCCCAGGGTGCTTTGCGGCCTGAGCCGGATATCCGCTCCCTCTGTGTGGGTTTGAAGAGACCCTTGTAGCACGTGCGATTCGCGTTTACGGAAAAACTTCAGATTTTTCCCGAAATTTGAAGTCTTTTTGACCTCATTCCAGCCTCTAAAGCCTAAAAGCGCCGTGATGTTTCTGCAGTTTTATCTCAATGAGAACGGAGACAGAGTCTACACTCTGAAGGCAAGTAGCTCCGTGTTTACATCGCTGACGTGAACATTTTAACATTATGGCAGCAGTTTGTTCCACTTCAGCTTCTTGTCCGCATCTGATTAGTATGTTTTACGTTTTGAGAGATGTAGACGCGAGTTGTTTGTTTCGTGTGGGGCACTTCAGGTGTAAGAAAGAGCAAAGAGAAGCTAATTGCTACCAGATCGAGTTGGTCATAAAGGCAACAAACAAGCAGCTCAGGCAGCTAACTTCGTTTTAATTGTTAATGAAAAAGCAGAGATTTATTTGATGTGATTGGCTGTATGTTTTTTGTTTTTATTGGTTTTTCATTTTGTGATGCACATACGTTTTTTTTAAAACAAATACAAATCTGAAGCGTGGATTCAGGCCACCTGAGTCGCCACATTGTAGAATCACCTGCAGTTACATTTCGACGTCTTTTGGGTTATTTCTCTACCAGCTTTATGCATCTAAAAGAGGAGTATTGTTTTTTTTTTGTAAATTAGCTTGACCTCTGAGCAACAGCTATTTTCAAGTCATCCTACAAATTCGCAATCACATTGGGTCTAGGATTTGACTAGGCCGTTCTTGCACATGAAAAAAATCTTGGATCTGTATAATTTTATACAAGCTCTTGTTTGATGTTTATCATTAGCTCTGATCGGTTGTCATGTTCCTGCTGAAGAAAAGCATCTCTATAGTGCAATACTGCTACCATCTTTCCACCACTTAGCGTTTTTCAGGAAGAACAGAAGGTTAAATTGATGTCACTTGACACGAGAACCCAATTCCACATGTTTGCTGTGTCTTCTATTTGGCAATGGCTGACTACAAACAGGACTTTTTTGGGGGCTTTTCTTGCTACTCCCAGAGTTGGGTGTGCAGAGGTAACCGTTGTCATGCCAACAGATTCTCCAACCTGTGTTACTATTGTTGGTCTATCAAATAAAATCCAAACGATATACACTGATGTTTGTGTTTCTGCCAAAAGGTGGGAAAGTTTCAAGGAGCACTAAGACTTTTTCATGGCAACTGTATATATAAAAAAACATTTTTTCAACTGGTGGCACACATTGTTGAGCTGGTTATTCATGTCTCCTTCAATCTACGCACATAAATGTCTGTATTTCTAGCTTGTTCTCCCAGCTGATATAGCCAAAACATGAGGGAACTTGGTTGTAAGAATCCAGTAAAAATAAAACCTGTCTTAGTGCTTTGATTTGCTCACAGCACCAGATATACAGAATAATGATCAAATAAATTACAGGAAAATGCTGCCCAAGTGGTTTTACATGAAAGAAAAGAAACATTTTGTTTGTGTTTCAGTTACACTTGATCAAAGACTGCTATTAGTTTTTAAATTTTATTTTTAAATACACCCAGAAAAGAGTGAATCAGACCTAAGCTGTTCTGACTGTATTTTTTATTTTATATATAAATAGTTTATTAATCTCATACATTTTCTCTCTAATGATATTGTTCCCCCACCAGTCAATAAATATCCTGTTTTTTTTTCTCTCCTCCTTGTGCACCAACAGAAGGTGACTCCCGAAGGGCAGCCCACCAGCTCGGCCCACCCGGCCCGCTTCTCCCCCGACGACAAGTTCTCCCGCCACCGCGTGCAGCTGAAGAAACGTTTCGGCATCCTCCTCACCCAGCAGCCCAGGCCTATTCTGTGAAGGAGCCTCTGTGGGGAGACGGCAGGATGGAGGTGATGGTGGGACTGCAAGGGGAAGAGGAAGACGACTCCTGGGTTGGATTCAAAAAGACTGTCTGTGAGCTGGATCAGCTGTAACTGGGATTGTTGGAAATGGATGTTTAGTTTTTACTTAATTATAATTTTTTTTCTGTACTGAATAAAATGTTGCAAATTTTTTCTGTTTGGTTGTCTTTGTGTTTGGAATCCAAACTAAGGTGTAACTAGTAAAGTACTTTGTTTTTTTCCCATATAGTACACAGAAACAAACGAAAATATCACATGATATTTTGAATCATTCACTGAAGCAGGCTCTGGTGCTTCTGGTTTTTGAATATATTCAGCTGGATGTGTGGATATGAAGGACAGGACAGTGGCGACATCAGATGGAGGAACCACGAGCTCCTGCCCTACATTATTAACCTGAACCATATCGGTACCAATTTACAAGGTTATTGCAGTCCTAAATGTTTTTTTTTAAATAGACTTGAACAGCATAAACTAAAGATGGTACTACATTTTACAGCATGTGAAAATCTGAATTTCTGAAAAAATGAAGGGTTCTTCAAACTAATTTATGTTTGAAAGTCATCTATCTTTGATTTGCCACAAGAAATGTTTGTCAGACTTATACATTTTTTATTTTTTATTTACTGACTAAAAAGCAGATAAATTCACAATCAAACGGGTAACTTAACTGCTTTTTGGCCTCCAGACCTTTAGATTAGGGTTTTAACTTGGGTCTGGTTTATAAATGCCAGATAAAACTAATTTGCTTTTGTTTTTTATGTCATCCCTTACAAACTGAAAATTTAGAATTTGTATTGCTGTACAAAACCCAACACCAGGCTTTTCTTAGAATCAAAGATTTAAACAGCTGATACCAAATGTCAAAAAGCACTGTATAAAACACGTTAAAGTACAGATTTAAAGGGCAAATTTCATTCAAATGAGCGTTTACTTTTAAATCCAGATGTAATCTTCAATCCCATACTTCAGTCAAAAAAGTTTATTAGCCAGAATCTTTGATTAGAAGCTCCTTTAAACTAATGTTTTCAGTCCTGATTTAAAGGAACTGAGTTCCAGCACATCTACGGTTTTCAGGGAGTTTGTTCCAGAGCTGAGGAGCATAGAAACTTAATACTGTTTCACCTTGTTTAGTTCTGCTTCTGGGAACACTAAATAAGCACGTCTATAAATACCTAGATTTACATGCTCCAGACTTGATATGCAACTCAGAAATTCAATTCAAAATTCAAATTTGAAAATATTTTATTAATCCCAAAGGGAAATTAAATGTTAATGTAGCTCATATTATGCAGGTTTCTTCAAAGAGCCGTTGTAGATCCTGATGGCTGTGGGCAGGAAGGATCTCCTGTAGAGGTCGGTCTTACAGCAGATCTAAAGAAGCCTCTGATTGAAGACACTCTGTTGTTGTAGGACAGTCTCATGAAGAGGATGCTCAGGGTTCTCCATAATGTTCTTCGTTTTATGAAGAATCCTTTGCACAATGATCTCCAGAGGATTCCCCAGAACAGAACCAGCCTTCTTTATCAGCTTGTTGAGCTTTTTCAAGTCCCTGACTCTGATGCTGCTTCCCCAGCAGATGATAGCAGAAGAGATCACACTCTCCACAACAGACTATAGAAGATATGCAGCATCTTGCTGCAAACAAGAAATGTACTTTCGGCCCAAGACAGTTTAGTGCTTTCTGGACAAATGGCATTTTAAAATATAGTCTTTGATAATCAGGGACCCAGTGCAATGATCTAACAAATGATTTAGATGTGATCCATTTTCCTGGTGTTTGTTGGGACTCAGGTGGCAGCATTTTGGATGAGCTGCAGCTGCCAGCACTAACTACTATGAAACCCTAAAGATGCATATTAACAAATAAAATTTAGCTTCTAAAACATTAAATGTCATCTCTTAATTGTATCTGCTGTAATGTTTCTTTTATTGTATTCACACTATTTTGTATTATTTGATTTGGTTCCTGAACACAAGGCAGAAAGCATCAAAACCAATCCAAAAGAAATTGGTTATATACAGAAAAGCTGTTCTGGCTGCTTGAGACATTTACAGAAGCAAAGATCTAAAGCTGAAATATGGCAAATATTAACTGTGCGCAGAATAAAATAGAAAATATTTAACATCAGAAAATACACCGACACTATCCTCCAGGAGGTTGTCTCAGTTAAGTAATTGTTGTTACCCCAACAAAATAAACTTTATTTTGAAACTTGCTTTTAACCAGCTGTGACGTCCTAAATCAGAACTGCAAACTGGTATCATACATCCGCAATACTTCAGGAAAACACCACAGGACAGAAACTTCTGCAGGTTTCTGGACATCAGGGCTCCTGCACAGCTCCATATGTTTCAAAACTTATATTTTTAAAGATCCCAGATTCATTTTTAAGGGTAAATTCAACGCTTTGCTATGAGCGCATGGCAGAAATTGGGCCACAACTGTGGGGCTTGCAAAAAATATGAAACTGTAGATAGAAGGATAAATAGGACGAAGGAAAGACAAGAAGGAAGATGAATGGATGGATAATAAGAAAACAGAGGAATTGATAATCAATAAATGTACTGATTGGGGGACGATAACCAAACGGATGAATGGATGGATTATAATGAAATGGAGGAATAAATGGAAGATGGATGGAAGAACAGATTATTGATGGTAGTTCTGTTACTGACAGTTGATCGAGGGTTAATAGTGGATAGGTCGAACACTGAATGTTTTCTCTTAGTTTTCTTTTCTTTCAAAGTCAGTTTTTCTTTAATAAACGTTCGTCATTTCGAGGGTTAAGTGACACGTTACCATTATTTGAATCAAAAACTCAGTAACTGAGCATGACGATTGTTTTGGTACTTCATAGTCCTGTATTGTTTTTAGAACAACTTATAGGAGTCCATGAGCCATTCTTTTCAGTAAAACTGTTGTTATGACAACGCTCTAACAAACCTTTAAGAAGTGATAGGGTGAAAAAAACGTTAGTTTCCCCTAGAATGTAAATAATCACTACATTACCCAGCCGTGTCAACGAAGTGTCATTATCACGCATGCGCAAACTCATTGGAACGACGGCAGGGAAGTCAGGACCCGAGTAGCGCAATCGCGTGCTGTTTTTGATGGGTCGTTTGGAATAAATGTGCGGAGAAACTCCGGCACAGGAGCTACATGTTCAAAATAAAAACTGGAAACAGTCGTGTGTCGGAGGAGCAGTTTAAGGGGAACCGGAGACAGGTATGTGTTTACGCTAACTGGCAGGTAGATTGTGAATCATTTGACCGGGGAAATTGTCTTTGTGGGAGAGCGATCTGGAGGTCCGGAGAGTTGACAGGTTGCTGCGGCGTGGCTTGGCTAGTTGCACCGACTGAGACCTCCTCAACGCGGCTATGTTCCCGCGGCTACCTCAGGTGAAACACCTTAGGTTTCCTCTTAGGTTTACAAAACTTTTGGATAAAACAATGTTGCATTTACCCTCCAGTGTTGGCCAGAACTGAAAGCAATACTCTGCAAATTATTTTGCCGGTTTTATTGCGGTAAAAACCCGCCGCTCAAATCGCAGCTTCTCCCAGAATTGACGAGGAGGTAATTCAATGTAACACAACAGAATTCGGTTTGGACCAGCTGCTTATGGCTGCATTAGAACCAGTTCTGCGGAAAGGGGACGTGTTTACGGACCGGTTCAAGCCAGAATTATGATAGCTAGCCTAATTGGCTTAGAATGGCAGCTGAGTGGCGGGTTGCAAAGCGAGCATCGTTGGCACCAAATGAATGTTCAGCATTAATCGGACTGGTACTGCTTCTGCTTTATTGTATACATACCTACACGTCTGTTTGCGTCGTATAGTCATCATCGACATTATCCTCAAGAGCTTAGAGGCTGCACAGAGGTACACAGGATGCTGACCGGTTCTGGTGCTGCTGTATGGTGTTCTGGGTCTGGGCCTATGAGGATTTGGCAGTCAGATGAGTAACAAAGCTGCACCTAGTTGGCAGAAGAAGTCTTTACTGTTTGACTGCAGCATAGAGGAGGTCTGAAGATCTAGATTTACATAAATGACAAACACTTGTGGATAAAAAGCGGCATATGTGTAGCTAAATGGATTAGGAAAAAGATGACATAAATATTGCTGATGGCTTTTAGGATTGGAAAGAAATCAGAGCTGTCAGAAGTGAGAACAAAATGTCTTGTATCATCCTGTCAAGGTGTCAGCGCTGATTAGACCTTAGACTTCTCGTCGGGGCTTCTGATGGCTGCTTTTTAGCTGGAAATCCAAGTAATCGCCTCCTCCAGGTTGTTTGGGTGGCTGAGGAGGAAGAGCAGTCAGTCACAAGTCAAAGAGCTGATGGTTCTCAGTAATCTGAAGCCCACATCCTGATGTCTCATGTAGATTTTTTAGGTGTGTCGTTCTGTTTGTACTACAGATGGGCCCATTGCAGAATTGTGGCCAAGTTCCAGTTTTTGTGAAGTTCTGACCTGCTGCCACAGATGATAAATACTTCTGATTTGCTTTAAGAAATGAAATGTTTTGTCTTGGCCTTTCTACCCTGAGTGGTTGTTGTAATTAGGAGCAGAGTTGGGGTCTTCACTGTCTGTTTGAGAGGGCGTTTACTATTATTTTTAAACGACGATAGGGATTTTGAAGTTAACATTTTAAGTTCTTTCTAGAATCTTATATTAGCGATTATGAAAAGTTAAAATTTCATAAGTATGAAGTGGTGGCGGATCAAAGCGACCAGCCGTCATTAAAGCCTAGCTCTCTCTTTTATAGCAGCCTGAGTGATCAGATCACATGCCTCCATAGAAAATACATTTTCCTTTCAATTTAGCTATTTTTGCTTCCTCTGAGTTCGGTTTCAAACACCTCCATGTTTGTGAAAATAGCTCATTCTGATTGTCCTTCCTGCACTGGCAGCGGCCGTCATGATGAAGAGAGTTGTGGTTAGCCCAGCCTGGTAGAGCTTAGGCAAGAAGCGATCACTCATCGGTAAAAGATTGGATTTTTGTTTTAGTTTTGTTTAGTTAAGCTGAGAATTGTCCGATTTCAGTCACCAGCCAATTCCCCGGTCCTTTTCTAGCTTGTATGGTTGAATGTTGTTTTTTCTGTGTAATGCACCAATTGGAGAAGGTAAAAAAAACCAAAACACAGCATGAAGGCACTCCATTTACAAGTCATCACCCTTTTCCCACTGCTTTCAGCTTAAACCCACCTGGAGATGGACATAAGACATTCATAAGACAGTCACCTCTCTGACCCTGCTGTCATATTAACCATACACCTTTTTTCCCCTCCCAAGGAGCTGATTTTCTGTCTGAACTTGATAGAGCGATTATTTATTTGGTTCTGGTTTGTACAACATGTCAACCCTCCTACTCTGAATGTCGACAGACCAGGCAACCTTTTTTTTTAAGAAAAGGAGCAACTTGCCTTGCCTCTGCATCAGAGTGAGAGCTGGTACTCTCCGGCACAACCGGTTGGAACCGCTCTCCTTTAATTATTAAATTATAATCCAAGTCTAAAGAAGGAGAGGGGACAAAAACAACAGTGCTGCTATATCTACTGATCTTTTTTAGCTTTTCTCCCAGGGTGCATATGTAAATTGATACTTGACGTGGCACTTGGGGGGCACCGGGGACATCAGCGCGACTCATCCTGGTTGTTATTTAACACCTCAGTCAATCCGCTGCCAGGATGCTGTCAGAGAATGACGCCCTCGGTTATGAGCCATCCACAAGACGCTGAAGTTTGGTTTTATTTGTAGAACAATGGTAGTCTGAGGTTGTTGTTGTCGGGGTTTTGTCAGATGGAAATGCATGTGGACATACTGTGAGCAATACAGGGCCTGAAACTGTTGGTCATGGTCAAACAGAGGAAGTATTGTGGAAGTCCTAGATTGATGATTTTCTAAAAGACACATGACACAATACTGGTTGTTGCTGCTACTAACCTTAGAAAGACAGAAACTCAGAAATGCAGTTTGTTATGCAGCTGTTAATGTTTTTATTTCACATGTAAGGATCCTACTAATATGTTTTTTCCCTCATGTCTTTCTGTTTCTCTCACACTCGTCCTGTATCTCACCCTTTAACCCCATCACTGATGTTCTCTCCCGCTCTGTCCTGGCTGTGATCAACGGTAGGAAAAAACAATGTGAAGGCATTTATTTTTTTGGCCAAGGTGCATGTCGGACAACTTAATGTTATGTTTGCTTAAAAAACCTTCAAGATCACAACAACTCCTTATCAATACTTCCTACAGTTTGCCTCACATTGTAATTTAAAGATTAGACAAGTCAGCATCTCACCGAAAACAATCCCATTGTGACCAGAATTGGGTGTTTTTTTGGTACAAGAAGCCTGTTTTAGAAAGAACAACCAGTTCACCTCAATGGAGTATTTCAGTAGCAAAAGGAGAAATTGTAGAGGTAGCTGTTACCTCTGCATCAGCTGGAAAATAGCCTAGCTCAGGTCAGCACAGTGCTGCCAGCTACTCCCTGATTGGTCCCACCCCATCCCTCTTCCTGCATCCCACACAGCCCCCCCCCCCACACACACACTTTCCTGTTTTTCTCTCTCTCACAAACCTCTCTAAGCTACCCGCCATGTCATCGGTCCGCTTCACGGTGACGCCCACCAAGGCCGAGGACCTCCCAGGGCTGTCCGACACTTCGCCCGACATCAGCTCGCGCCCATCTGCCCATGTTCGATTCGGCTCCAGGGAGAGTGTCAATCGGAGTGACCCTGTGAGCGAGGGCTCGGGAGGTGTGACGACTGCTACTTTGGGAGGAGCGGGAGGGAATGACACGTCAGATCAGTGCAGCGTCGACCAAGGTGAAACACACACCTATTCTCACAGACATAACGGGTACTTAATCCTTTGGCCAAACATGGAAGCATTAATGGGAGTGACCAAACCTGAGAAAACAACCTAAACGTTAAGACAAAAGGAGACTTGGTTTTTGTCTGTAAGTTTGACTGCGGAGTTGGATTCAGGCCATTACACCAACCTTTTGTGTTTAAATGGTTTGCCACATCTGGGGAAACACCTGACAGCAGGTTGTCTCTCGGGGTGGTGGGTTTCATTCATCACAGTCCACAGCAGTAAGGAGTGCAGGCTCATCCTTAGACCGGCCCAGTCAGGAGACCGACCTAAATCTAGTTGAGACGGCAAGGCAAAACCTGAAAGTTGATTTTTACATTTTCAGATGAGGAATTACATAATGAGAGCGATTAATTGCCCTGGATTTTATTTATTGATACCAGAGAAAAGGGTGCTGAATACCAATGCATGCCACACTTTATGGATTTTTATTTTTTGAAAAATGCAGCGAATCATGTTGTTTTTCTACTCTTTTACAATTATAGGAAGCTGCGTGTTGATCTACCACATAAAAACCCAACAGAACACATTGAAGTTAGTGGTTT
The DNA here is from genome assembly GCA_036173005.1 of Crenichthys baileyi. Taxonomy (NCBI): domain Eukaryota; kingdom Metazoa; phylum Chordata; class Actinopteri; order Cyprinodontiformes; family Goodeidae; genus Crenichthys; species Crenichthys baileyi. Next base: position 25,479 of record JAHHUM010000034.1, read on the forward strand.
CTAGATGATAACAAGTTCATAGGGGTGTGATCACTTTTGCCAAACGATGCAACTCATATCTTCATGTCGGTGTGTTTATAATTTTGCTGTTCATCAAACTCCCACAAGTAAAGTTACTGGAAGTTCCCACCTGACAAAAAGGACGCTGTGGCTCACAAAGTTTCCCAGGAGTCTTGGTAGGAAAACGCTGGTTTTAAAGAGATTAGAAGCACGATAATTAGCGGCTGATCTGCGCGTCTTTAGGTGGAATGCTGATTTCAGAGCCATTTGGTTTTAGTTCTTCACACGGCAGCATAAGGAACTGCTCAGCTTCATAACTACTGGTGATCGGATGTATGCTATTGTGAGCATAGTTCAGATCCCTCTTCCCACCTTCAGGATGGATGCTGATTCACTTCCTGCTGGCTGCCAATAGAAACCACCTTCTTATGTGGAGTCACTGGGAATTGATTTATTACAGAACTGTCAGAGAACTCATTAAGCAGCCCGTTAAATGAGATTTATCAGAGAGTTTGCCCCTCTGACTCATTTGAGTCAACAGTTGTCATGCTGAGGACAATACGCTGCTATTTAAAAGCAAACAAGAATAGCTGTGTAAGATGTAACCGTATTAGCACTCTGATCCACTTAAGCAGCTACATTGTTATGAGGATGCCCTGCGCTGTTTAATAAGCTTCCATAAATAGACACTGAGACAGTTAATCCGACTGGGTTTCGGTCAGGCTGTTGTGATGCAGTGGCGCTTTCTACAGCCCGTCTGCATTTCTGTGTCCAATTGTCCCAAAATAAAAGAAGAAGAAGAAAATATGCTGACAGTGATGCTACTGGAGCAACGGAGTCAGGTTCCTGAAGTACTTATAGGAGAAGTCAGGATGGACGGTTGAGCAGCTATTTCCTCAATGATTCATTCATGAATCATTTTTGACCCCATTACAGTCAGCCACTAAAGCTGATCGAACAAAACTCTGCTTCAATGGCTGATCTTAGAAGGCCCCTGCATGTCGGGTGGAGGAGGCCTTCTTTTTGGGAACTCTCACAGAGACAAACAGCTGTGTCCCTTTGCGTTCAGCCAGCTGTAGTTCAGCCAGCTGTGGCTCTGGGAAATGAAGCTTCGCTGTCCACCTCTTCAGACTTTCTACTCATTAGTTTAACACAGCAAATATGAACTGTAATGCATTTGTAGTATCTCAGGAAGAGCACAACTAAAACTGATAAATGTTTGACTAAGTCAGCAAAACAAATCTCCACAGGATGTTGTCACATTTGTGGAAAAAAACGACTAAAACGTTGGTGTTATCTGGATTTGTCCCATTTAAGTTGTGTGAGCACCTTAACAGTGACACACTGTTTGGCTTTTTGGGCTCCTTGTCCTGTCTCGTCAGACATTTTTGGCTACAGTGTCGTGTAAAATGAAGACACACAGCGGAGATGCACCAGAGTCAGATAATATTCACTTTGATTGACCCAGATCTTCCAATTGCTGATTGCATCATACTAAGCGTCACCAGATCCTACTAGCAAAAGCCCTTTTAGGTTTTAGAAGCTTTTGCTGAGTGAAGCAGGTTCAAATTTAGCAATTTTATCAATGAGGTGGATAAAAATAAAGTCAGAGGAGGTACAGAGTTCTAAGAAGGAAACCGTATTTTCTAAATCATTTAGAGCCATTTAACCCAACTTAAAGTCAAGATAAGAGACAGCAAGGAGGTGTTCAAGAAGAAGCTGGAGAGCAAGCTCCAGCAAAACAATATCAGAGATGTGTGGTCAGGGATGAAGAAGATCACAGGCTTCAAGCAGAACTAAGATTGGACAGATGGATGTCTGGACAGAACCAATGAACTGAACACATTCTTCAATACGTTTAGTTCAGAAGCAAACTCAGCATCTTCCTCTCCTGCTCACAGCCAATCAGACATCCCACCCTCCTTTGACCCACAGCTTTCTTGTCACACCTCAAATATTTTATCTTCACCCTCAGCCATGGACCATTCTGCTTCTACATGTTTGCCTTCAACCAAACTAGTAGATGCTGATGCTCCCTTTGCCTCCACCTTCCACATGTGTGTTTCAAGAAGTCAGGTGAAACAACAACTGCAAAGACTGAGCAGACTAAGGCTGCGGGTCCAGATGGTGTCAGCCCCAGAGTCCTGAAAGCCATACAGAGCAGCTTTGTAGGATTCTGCAGCACCTCTTCAATCTTAGCCTGGTCCAGAAGAAGGTTCCAGTGTTGTGGAAGACCTCCTGTCTTGTTCCGGTACCAAAGAAAACTCCCCCATCAGTCTTCAGTGACTATAGACCTGTTGTCCTGACATCCCACATCATGAAGGTCCTAGAGAGACTGCTGTTGGCCCACCTGAGTAAGCAAACAATAAACTATCAGGACCCCCTTCAGTTTTCTTATCGCTGTGGAGTTGGAGTTGAAGATGCCATCAAACACCTGCTTCAACAAACCCACTGTCATCTGGACAAAGCCAGCAGCACTGTGAGGATCATGTTCATGATTTCTCCAGAACATTTAACACAATTCAACCTGATTTGGTTTGTCAGAAACTCCAGAAGACTCAGGTGGAGGCCTCAACAATCTCCTGGATCATTGCTACCTGACAAACACACCACAGTTTGTGAGACTGAAGGGTTGTGTGTCTAACCAGGTAGTCAGCAGCACAGGAAGACCACAGGGGACGGTACTCTCACCATTCCTCTTCACTCTGTACACCTCAGACTTCCAGGACCAGACAGACTCCTGTCATCTGCAGAAATACTCGATGATTCTGCAGTCGTGGGGTGGATCAGAGATGGACAAGAAGCTGAGTACAGGAAGTTGGTGGACCGCTCTGTGGCATAGTGTGGAAACAATCATCTCATATTGAACATGACTAAAACAAAGGAGATGATTGTAGATTTTAAGAAAAACAAGAATAGGTCAGACACTATTTCCATCATGGGAGAAGAAGTGGAGGTGGTGGAGGAGTATAAATACCTCGGTGTTCACCTGGACAACAGACTGGAGTGGAGATGCAACTGTGAAGCCGTCTACAAGAAGAGACAGAGCAGACTGTACTTCTTGAGGAAGCTTAGGTCCTTCAGTGTTTGCAGCTATATGCTGCATATCATCTATAAGTCTGTTGTGTAGAGTGTGATCTCTTCTGCCATCATCTGCTGGGGTAGCAGCATCAGAACCAGGGACTTAAAAACGCTCAACAAGCTGATAAAGAAGGCTGGCTCTGTTCTGGGGACTCATCTGGAACCTCTGGAGATCATTGTGCAAAGAAGGATTCTTCATAAAATGAAGAACATTATGGAGAACCCTGAGCATCCTCTTCATCAGACTGTCCTACAACAACAGAGTGTCTTCAGTCAGAGGCTTCTTCAGATCTGCTGTAAGACGGACCTCTACAGGAGATCCTTCCTGCCCACAGCCATCAGCATCTACAACAGTTTTTTGAGGAAACCTGCATAATATGAGCTACATTAACATTTAATTTCCCTTTGGGATGAATCAAGTATTTTTGAATTTGAATTTGATACAATGTCTGGCTTATTCACGCTGCGGTAGAGTGAAACTTCACCATAGTACAGGGAGGCTGGATGTATTACACCAGAATTGCTGTTTTATCCTATTTAGCCTTCACTGTCTGTCCAGGAGCACATGTTGGCAGCCTTTAGGGAATGTGTTTGCAGTAAGTAATGCTAGCCATGCCAGCTGCTAATATAAGATGCCAGAGCCAGTTAACTTGTGGTCTGTGTTTTAATATGTTAGGCGAACCGTGTTTGACAGCGACAGCTCTCACATGGTGGGACGGCATCTCTGCGCTTTATTAAAGTAGTTGAAAAGTAAATTTGAAATGTTCTTACACTTCTAATATTGCAGTTTTGAAAGAGTATTAGGAATCAGCAAAAACCAATATCATCTGGTCAAGGCTGTGCAAAAAGCTGAGATCATTCTAATCAGTGCATCTCCGTTAAAAAGCTTATTTTTGTTGGAAGTCAGTGCTGATTTCGGCACCGTGGTGCATACTTGAACTAAAGCCATTTCTCTTAGTTTATTTGCAGATGCAGCAAAAATCTTTTCAGTTCCTCCTTTCAGCCGCAGGAACTTCCCCGTTCACCTCCTTTCTGCTGCTTAGTTGCTTCACAGTATGAGCTACTGCTGGTGGATGAATGTGTATCTGCACTTGCTCATGTTTCACCCATCTTTTGGTCAAATCATCAAAGCCAGCATGGTGACGGGGCTTGCTACAAATCTGGCGACGTTCACCAGTCATGAGATCTAACGTAATGCGACGTAATATGTGGGTCAGTAGCCTGACCAGCACACTGAAGACCAGATGAGATTTCAACCATAATCCACACTGCTCCTCAAGTAGACAAGAGGGAACCTTCTCTAAACATCTGACGTTTTTTAATTACAAAATACAAACTGTATGAAGTTGTCAAAAAGTGTCAAGCATGTCTCCTAATTTGAAACATTTGAAGCCAGGATCAGTAATGTCGGTGTTCATTTCAGTGAAAGCATCTTCAGTTCGATTCAGTTTGTCACTTCTTAGCCGTATCGTTGCAACGATTAGCAAAGAAGGTGCAACTCTGCAGGCTGCAACATTGCAAAAGGAAAACGTCTGCAGAAGCAGAAAAGTAACCGACAGAAAGGGAAGACGAAGGGACAGCTGACCAGCATGCTTTGTCCTGCTGCAGCTCTGATGACCTTCAGTCTACTATTACCAGCCTATGGGCCACAATTACCAGGATGTAGAGTTTTCATGTCTTCATCCATTAGGAAAACATATTTTCTTTTCCTCATACGAGAGTTTTTACCTTCAACGTGAGAGTGTTTTAAGGCGGGACAGCTGCTTTCAGGCCTGAACAGGTCGGGAGGGGGCTGGGATAAAAAAGTTAGGTCACTTTGCTGAGGGATCTGAAGGGGTGCTCCTCCTGATGCTCACTGAAGCCCTATAACCATAAAACGCCTTCATAGACCACACCTTCCCCCACGCTAAAAACGTCTCTGTTTAGACTGAAGAAGGAAGCACCAAACATGGAACAATGAAAATATTATTGGCTGCATAGAAGACTTTCAACAAGACAACTCTACATCCTGGTTTTATACGTTTGCTCAGCTGATAATCAGCAGGGTGGTGTAAAATGTTCAAACTTTAAACTTCTTTCCCAGCTTTAGGATTTTGATCATTGTTGTACATCAGACTTTTGCACGCTTGATCTTAGATCTCAATTACAATTACATTTTAAATTCCTACATTCTTTGCTTCTTCTGACAGCCTCTTTTTTTCTTCGAGACAGTTGGTGACTTTCCTTCAACCTGTAGTCCTGACTGAGGAATTTGAGTGTTGTTACACTGTAATAAAACTATATATATACATTTAGGAGTCATCTAAAGTTATTTGAGCTCTCCAGTTGTTCCCTGTGGTTTGAATGTGACCAGTATGAAGAACTGGTTGTTGTGAGCCTGACTCAGCAGAAACCAGCTGAGAACAGAAGTGTCTCTGGTTCTGGACTGTCCTGTTCTGCAGGTTGGTTTAACATGCGAGCCCCAGTGTCTGGAGGAGTGTGTGCACTTGTGTTTTTTCTCATGTAGTCAGATGTTAGATCATGCCCTGATGTTTTGTCTTTATTCATCCAAAACGAGTGTTTCTTTTTCTTTTTTGTCTGCACTTAATGCTGCGATGTTATTGTTATGTGTAATACAACAGGAGTCGACAAAATGTCCTTCATGCTGAATATCCGATCTAGGTTTTCATCACATTTCAGCGTCCTTAAGTGACCCGAAGTGCAGCATGCAGATGGTTGCTGGCGTTTGCATGGCGAAGCGAACGGGGAAGTGATGTTGCTGAGTCGAGTTCTGCTGATGCAGGGATGTATGCTGCTAGAGCTGGAAGTGCCTTGGGGACTGGGACTCTGCTGCTGTCTGTCGTCTCAGGAGAAAGCATAAATCAGTACAGCCTGACCTCAGTGAATCAAAACGACAGTGATGGGGATCTCTACTTTGTGTGGTCATATTAAAGGTCCTGTCTTGTGTGTGTGTGTGTCTCTTTCCTTGTTGTTCAGGTGATGGAAACTCCAAAATCTCCAGTGTTTACATCAACAACAGTCATGGGATGGATGACGATGACTTCTACGACAGGAACTTGGCCTTATTTGAGGTTTGAACGACAACCTTAGCTCTATCGTTCGATATTTTGTGTATCCTTTAGGTAATCATTTTGTCTCATGTGGTGATTGCTAAGGGGGACAAAAATCTGTTTGAAATGGTGCGTTGTTCTTTGTTTACCAAACCTGAGCTAAAAGCTGGAGGGAGCAGCCAGTTTTAGTTTGTATAGATTAAAAAGTCCTCTGGAAATGACTCCATGTCTCAGACCGTTTTTTATAGAATGGATCAGTCAGGTTTCACTTGTTTTCTTCCAGCTGATTCTTTATTTTCCCACTTATTCTTAGCTCCTTCTTCTATCTCCTTCTTTTTTGTTTCCTTTTCTCTCTTTATCTTGCTGCTTTAGGCTTTTGATCCGATCTTTGATCCCCTCACTGCTCACTGCTACCTTTTCCTGTCCCTCCTTTCCCCATTCACCCATGTGTCTCTAACCCTGCGATCTCGCCTTTCTCACACTGACACGTCTCCCATTGCTTGATAACCAACAGGAGGAGATGGACACTCGGCCGAAGGTGTCTTCTCTCCTCAACCGCCTGGCTAACTACACCAACCTGACGCAGGGGGCGAAGGAGCATGAGGAGGCTGAGAGCTTCGGGGAGAAGAAGAAAACCAGCAAGGTGTGAAACGCTGCCCTTTTTACCAATCATTTTTAAACACGGAGGTGTTTAGTGGGAAATAAAAAATGTAACCCATAAAGCTTTCCCCAATGCACACAATATTTGTATTAAAGCATATCATGTTTAAGCTTAAAATCTTAAAATTAAACACTGTTGATGTTTCAAATGAACTGTGACATCATAAATAATATACTAGAATCACTGCTTTAATAAATTACACACGATGTGACTGAATTCACTTCAAGAAATGGTGGAAAACAGACAGATCTCTTTTTAAAACAAGCTCATCCTCCGTTCTTCTGCGCATCAATCGTTGAGTTGTTGTCTAGACAAATCATATCTACGACTCAAAGGGCGTCAAGACCTGAACTCTGACTGCACCGCACTGCTCCTCGATAAGCTGCGAGCAGCCAAGATAAGCTGGTCTGTTTTCCACCTCAGATTGAACACTCGCTGGCACTTTCTGCCACCAGACAGCAGGGGGGAAAGTCTAACCAAAACATGTTTAATCTCCCCTTCTGGTTCGACGGTGTGTCCAGTACAAGCATCACCAAAAGTCGGCTGCATCATTCAGAGATTAGGCTGCAACTGGGCCAAATTAAATAAAAAAGAAACGTAAAAGAAGATATGGTTTCAAGGTAAACACAACCATAAAAAAACGTTCCTTTTGCACTCAGCAGTGAACCTGCATTTATTTAGAGGCACAAATACTTTGTTTATAAATCCCTATTTATTTTATAACATGGTTTAAAAGGAAAAAAATATATAGAAAATTATACAATAATATTTAAAAAGGTTGTGAGACACGTTTTTGAATAAGAATGTCTTCAGCTGCTTTTTAAACAGTTCAAGACTCTCAAGACAACTTAAAAACACAGGAAGCTCATCCCGCAGTCGTGGTGCAATAGTCTGGAGAGAGCAACCCCCCCGAGTTTTATATCTGGTCCCCGGGACCATTCGTAGATTTGAGGTCCCGGGGGCTCAGACTGGAGCATGTTTGGAATAATTCAGTAATATAGGAAGGAGCTTGACCTTGAAGAGCCCTGTAAAGTTAAAGTCCAGATTTTTAAATGGATTCTGAGATGCACATGTAACCAGTGCAAAGACATTAAAACCAGAGTAATGTGAGCTTTTCTATTTGATCCAGTTAAGAAGCTTTCTGTGGGGTTTTGGACCATCTCAAGGCGAACAGAGGCTTTTCCATTGAATTCATTTGAATAGTTCCTTATAATAGTCTAGGTGAAAACCAAGAATAACCATCTCAGGTTTCTGTCTCGACACCAACCCAATTAGTTTTGGAGATATTTCTTAAATTATAAAAAAAAAAGGTTCAGACAAATTGAGTGACCTTGAAGAGACATTGATTGACACCTGAGGTTAAATGTCCATTCTGTTTGCTGACCAGTCTTCTCAAAGTTCAGTTGAAAGGGAGCTATTTTTTAACTAGTTGAAAGTTTGAAGAAAGCAGAGTATAACTGAATGTCATCTGCATAAAATCGATGAGATGGAATGAAATGTATTAATGATCTGTCCAAGGGGGGTGTATTCATAGCAAAAAAGGAAAATGGGCCCAAAACAAAGCCTTGGATTTCCCCACATTTTAGATCAATGTTATAGATACGCTCGTAAACTCTGTAACTCGAACTCTGTAACTAAAGTGAAGTAAAATAGTATACCACATTTCGTTAGTATTACTTGGTCGGCGCGGTGTTATTATTAACTCCCGCCTTTGTCCTGCCAACAAGTCAAGGTTACCATTTTTACTCTGTTTTGATGGCTGACTGATCATTTTGCTCCTAACATAAACCAATTATGGTTCCAGTTAATCATGTCAGACAAAACCTAGCCGACAGAGTATTTTTCCCCGCCCTGAATACGGTTTGATTAGCCACATACAAAAAAAACCAGGCTGTGATTTTAAAACATTGGCAAGCTGCCATTTATGCAGCTGACAGAAAATCTCAAGACTGTAGACCGGCAACAGGAACCGGGAGTTAATTTTTACCAACTATTTAAAAATATCTCAATCCTATGAAAAGCATTTTAGAGACTACCGCAGTGGGCAACATTAAACATTTATGTGACATTCTTTGTTTACATGAAAAAAATTAAATTGACCTAAACATACAGTATGAAGCACTAAATTCTAAACGGATACTTCAAAATAAGGAAACCTGTGCTGTGTTTCTGCTGTTTATTAACCTGTGCTGGATCTCTGTTCCAGTTGCCGCAGATGGGGACGTTCATGGGCGTTTACCTCCCTTGCCTTCAAAACATCTTCGGCGTCATCCTGTTCCTGAGGTTGACGTGGGTGGTGGGAACTGCTGGGGTGCTGCAGGCCCTCTGTATCGTCTTCATATGCTGCTGCTGTGTGAGTATCTGTTTGTCAGCATGGATTCATGAAGACACAATGTTGAAACCTCTCTAATACTGTTTGCGGGTTGGGTTCTGCTTTCCAGACGCTGTTGACTGCAATATCAATGAGCGCGATCGCTACTAATGGGGTTGTGCCAGGTATGACTTTCCAGATAAACCTTTTCTCTACATCGTCACCACACACACGGATCAGGTTTGCTCAGGGAGTGGGTTCATACCGATGACATGAGAATGTTTGAGCTTTGACATTTCAGTAAAAGAGCCGGTGAATGCAGAGTAAACTGGTCACTTCTAATCAGTTTATTTTAGAGATTTTACACATTAACATGATCTCTGTAGATGCATATTTAAACTTCTCTGGGCTTTTGGCTAATCTTAATGTTTAAGCAATGCTCAGAAAGGATATTTCTGTTCTGTGTGCCCTCCGTCCCTGTTTGACCCTTCTTCTCTGTGTTCATAAATTAGGTGGTAGTCAACACTGTTTGTGTGTGGTGTTTGGCTTCTCAAATACAGCTCGGCACCAGAAATCATTCAGACATCTCTGAAGGCGGTTAGAAGTTTCTTTTTATTTAGACTGTGGCTGTCCTAATGTTATTTATAAGGTTTTGCAGCATATATAGACAAATATACTCCCAGATACCTGACAGGAGTGACACCAGCTGTGCTTTCACTGCTTTTGGGTTGACATCCTCCCCACCTTCATTTATACACAACAAAATAGTTTAGTCATCACAAAAAGAAACTTAATTCGAACAGTGATACTTGATCTGTGCAGCTGGGATTAATCCAAACCCTCACATTAGAGAGCTCCATGCTCTGTTATCTGGTGTTAGATAAGAGTTGGTTAACACCACAGAGTTGGCTGGCACAGGGTTACAGACTATGTCCACACTGTGTCCACACTGTGTAGAGTGTTAAAGCTGCAGTTTAAAGTCTCCTTCTGTTGTTAGATTGTTGTCGTGTAAGGGAAAAAAGGGATGGGCAGAGTTTTCTAATTGGTCAAGAATGAAACCAGTTGAAAAAACTTAAATCTCTCTAGACGATATGGGCCTCTAGGAGATTCTCACGGTAAAAATATCATGCTTTCATCATATGTTGGTATTCACCCAAACAAAAATGTGTAACGTGAAATAGATGCTTTATTTTAAACCAAGACAGTTAAACCCATTGCTGCAACAAACAATCCAATGGTTATAATGGTCATATCCATAAAATATGTTTATTATTTGATGACACATAAAATGTATAAAGACATTTAGAATAAATTACTGCACATTTTACTCTTTAATTTTACTCAAATTTTTAAAAGATTATGTTTTTGTAACAAGTATAGGAGGTAGATAATAGCTGGTTAGTTGGACTGTCATTAACTGGTTAACATAGCTGCCACTCATAGCTCATCCGGTGTAGTTTACTCTAAAAAAGCGATGGGTAGAGTTGCACTGTGACAGTTTGTGGTTTTTGGCAGCTGCAAATCTTTTTTCTTTTTCTTTTATTTTTTGTTTTGTCTGTTTTGTAAGCCCAGCTGGCCCTCAGTGTGCAGCAACAGATGGGGGAGGGGCATCTCTGCGTTAACCCTTTCCACATACAGCCAGGCAAAGGTCTGGCATTTGTCTGGCATCTGATTAAAAGGACTGGAGCTATAGGAGCTATAGGAATGGCCTCATAGAAAACATTAGCTATGTTAAAACCTCGGTTTGCCTTAATACCACCTAAGCCCTAGCCGGCCCACTCCTGGGGGTTTCTGTTTGCCACCTGAACTCAGTGATTGTTTTTATCATGCCCTGTTTCTGTTTTACTACAAACCATCTCCCAATCTGTTGTTTTGGTTCCCAGGAGCTTTTGTTTAAGCTGGTTTTCTAGGGTTTGTTGTTGGGGAAGCAGTTTACCACTCCTGCTCCAAGTAGTTGTGTAAACACAGCAAACAGATAGATCCTCTTACACAGCCAGGTAGGCAAGGTGAAGGGTCAGATGGTCCCATGGTCAGGGAATAGGGGGTAGCTGAATATATTTATGGTATTGATGTATAACCTGCCTAATATTCTGGTTCCTTCTCTTAAGCAGTTTATAAATTGGTGCCTCCTGTGAACAACTGTTAACCTGTCAGTTCTGTGACATGAAGCCCAGTTTCTGCAACCACTCTTCTCTCCTTCCTTTGCTCATGTCAGCATCTCAGTCCACCCATACGAGTTAGAAGTTGTCTGCAATCTGGCAGTTCCTCCAGGGCCGTATGAGCTCCAGTCGATCCTTATAACCTGTGCCTTGAGCTCATCCAGTGTGTTCACCATTGCTGTGACATCTCGCATCATGTGCAGAGGAAGAGTTGGATGGCTTCCATCTTTTTAGGTCTTTAGTGCTTCTTTCTTGACTCTTTGTGCCACTAGGTGGCTGTAAAGAGCAGCTGCAGAAGGACAGAAGAATGCTCTCAGAAACTGTTATTCAAGGAAAAACAATTAGGACTTCCAGTCTTTGTAGATTAGACAGACACCAGCTCATTGGCCCTTTGGTAGAGAGGGGAAATCATCCACCAAAAACACCAGAGAAGGAAAGAGGTGCCATAACCTTGACAACGTTAAGGGTTGCAATTTGAAAACCAAACACTGGCTTCCCTTTGCTTTCAGTTGGTTAAAAAATATTTGTTCCTAATGTGTAATTTTATCATGTAGCATTTTTGTCGTTCTAAGATTGTATCAGCGAATATTTGGTGCTGTTTGTTTTAGCTCTTTTGGTGCTCTGGTTGTGCTGGGAAAGTGCTACAATGAAAGAGACTTATAACTGGACCTTTTTTAGTTCAGTTTGTTTATATACTGTAACATCAGATCACAACAAATGTCCTCTCAAGGTTTAATAAACAATTGGATCTAATTTATACACAGATATATCAATTCATTACAATCATAGACTGATTCAAACCCAACTACATACAGTACATTCCAGTTTAATCTAAGTAGTAAAAGAACTTCAGTCAGTTTTAGGTTATTATTCAAATTGGTAAACTGTTTTCTATCTAAGGAAACCTGGCCGATTGCATCGAGTTACTGACTTTGCAGCAATCGCTCATACTGAGCCTGCATGTGGTGAGACCAAAAAGATAAACTTCCTTTTTAACAGGAAGAAGCCTCCAGGAGAACCCGGCTCAGTGTGAGCAGCCATCTGCTGCAACAAACGGGTTTGGGGAGTCAAAGTACTTGCACTAAAATCACAAAAGCAGTGATCTCTGGAGTACTTTCTATGTTAAAGAAAAAGTTAAGAGTTACTTGTAACAGTGGCTCTTTTAGTGGCTTCATCTGGCAGAGAAACACAACTAAACAGATGAGCTCTGAGCCAATACTAGAATCTGCTGGATAAAAAGCAGAGGACACGCAGTTAGTGGCAGCATTAGCTCCTTAGACCGCTTTCATTGATGGCTTTGTCCCGCCTTAGGTTTACTGAGGACCATGCTTCAAACTGTTGTTGAAGAGTTTAAGATACAGTACCTTGCAGAAGTATCCCTTTTCCTTAAAACCTTTTCACATTTTGTCACCAAGTAAACACAAACTTTGGTGTATTTTATTGGATGTTTTGTGATGAACTAATGCAAACTATGGCATAACTGTGAAGTGGAAGGAAAAGGCTACATGGTTTTTAAAATATTTTACTAATAAATTACTGAAAATTGTAAAAGTGTTCCCTGTAAATTTAATCAGCCTTAATTTACTCTGGTACACGAAAATAAATTCAGTGCAACCAGTTGTCTTCAGAAGCTCAATGTTGCACATCATATCCTCTTAAAACATTGAGGTTTCCTGACCACCCTTCCGTCCAAAACTTTTAAGGCGATGGCCATAAATGCGGCCATGATTTCGAACCACCGCCGCCGTTTTGGTTCGACCCGATCTGGCAGTTGTGGTCTTTAATGTACTCGCTTTTCCCGGCACTGCGGTCTCCGCTACCTTGGCGAACACTTTCTCATGCTCGTGACATATGGCTGACCAGGCCCATGGGCAGTCAGTGAACAGCAGTCTGTTTATGTCACACTTCGGCCCTGCTCAGCCTGGGTGGGACCTGCTGACGAGCCAGTACCAGGCCGAAAAAGCCAGTAATGGCTGAGTGGAGTGGAACCGGCCAAAGTAGAGCCCATGGAAAAGGAGCATTAGTGAACAAACGGCATCATAAGACAGACGGAGGAAGACAGCAGAGGGGTCAGGGAGAAAGTTGTAGAGAGTTTAAAAGTAGGGTTAGGTTATAAAACATCGTCCAGAGTTTTGAACATCTCACAGAGCTCTAATCCGTCAGAAAATGAAAGGAGTCTGGCATGGCTGCAAACCTACCTGTCCTCTTAAACTGTCCGGCCAGGCAAGGAGAGCATAATGAAGCAGCAAAGAGGCCCATGGAAACTTTGGAGGAGCTTCAGTAATCCACATCTCAGTAGAGAGATTCCATGGTCATAAAAAACGAATCTTCCTATAAATTCTGCATGTCACAAATCTGGCCTTTTAATGAAGCGTGGTGCTAATACAGCCATAAGCAATCCTGTTTGCAGTTCCCCACAAGCCTTAAAGACATAACAGCAGAAATTCTGTATGTGGTGGAAAACTAAAACAGCCCTTTACCCTGAACACACCAACCCATGATGAAACATTGTGGTGGCAGCATCATGCTGAGGGAATAGTTTTCTTCTGCAGGGACAGAGTTGATGGGAAGACGGATGGAGATAAATTTTACGACTCCGTAAACAATCAGAGATGGTTAGTTTGGATCAAAGCATATTCATGTTATTAGAGTGGCCCAGTCGAAGGTCAGACTTAAATTTATTACAAATTTGTGAGAAGACTTGAATATCGATGTTAAATATTAAGTATTCTATTCAATTTGCTGAACTTTGCTATTGATCATAGTAACACGGTCCTAAAATCAGTCTCTAGGTGAGTAAAGCTGATAAAACATAGATCTGTAGTTGCAGGAAGTTCTACAAAGTATTGATTTAGTGGGGTTAAATATAAAAGCATGCCACACATTTCAGATTTTTATTTTTAACAACATTTGTAAGCCATAGGAAATTTACCTTCCACTGTTCTATTACATAAAATCTCAGTAAAATACAAAATGTGAAAAACCTCAAGCAGTGAATGAAAGTGCAAAATACTGTAGCAGGAGAATCAATGAGAAAGTAAGTCTTCCTGGTTTTCCTGTTTCCTTTTTTTAATATTATTCACAGTTACATTTAAAGCTCTAAAGCTGTAAATTGATTCATTTTGAATTGGACTATTTATTAGAAGTAACTCCACTTCAACTTTCAAACTCTTATGCTACTGAGAGAAAGGAAGAAATTTAGATGATTAAATGAGATAAAACAATGGGGCTTTGATGACCATTAAAAATGTCTGAACTAAACTGTATCTGTTTCTCCCATCATTTCTTTCTCTTTCATCCACTCCACTTCCTCCACCACTGGTGAACTCCACCCCTAACCCCACCCCCGACCCCGTCCAGCTGGAGGCTCCTACTTCATGATCAGCCGCTCTCTGGGTCCAGAGTTTGGTGGGGCAGTGGGGATTTGTTTCTACTTGGGCACCACCTTCGCCGGAGCCATGTACATCCTGGGAGCCGTTGAGATCTTTCTGGTAGGATTTGGCTTCTCTTTGCTAACCATCCCACCAGTGTTTCCAGTTTAGTCTGGAGCTTAATGTGGGGTAGGTGCTGATGTTTTACTGTTTTTTGTTGTTGTTTTTTTAGTCATCATTGTGTTTGTTTCCAAGAGGCAAACATGGAATAAAAAGAATGGATCAATTGTTTTTACATGTATTAAACACACTGACATACAGTTAATAATCTAAAATATTAGTGCTTTTTCCCCTCTCGTCTCCTTCGTCTGCCAGATGTACATTGTATCTCAGGCAGAGATTTTTAAAGGTGAAGGAGCGGCCATGTTGAACAACATGCGGGTCTACGGCAGCATCTGTCTCCTCCTGATGTCCCTGCTCGTCTTTGTGGGTGTAAAGTATGTCAACAAGCTGGCCTCTATCTTCTTGGCCTGTGTCATCGTCTCCATTGTTTCCATCTACGTAGGAGCGATGGTCTCCGCCTTCCAAGAGCCTCGCATTCCGTAAGTGTTCAGTGCCTTGAGGAAATATTCACACCCTTGAACTTTTTCCACGTTTTGTCATGTTACAGCAGCATGCATTTTATTGGGATTTCCAGCACAAAGCCGAATATAACTGTAAAGCTGCAGGAAATGGTACATTGATATTTCTTTCCAAGTTAAAATCTGAGAAGTGTGGCTTGCATTTTTATTTAGGTCCCTTTGTTTTGATACCACTAAATAAAAGTAATTAAATCCAGTAAAAGCAATTTGGGTCACCTAACTGGAAAATGGATTCCACCTGCGTTCTTTATTTATTTTAATTTAAGCATTTTGTTGTGAACACTTCATTTAATTCTAATGCTTAATTATTAAACAGTGGAGGAGCTGCAGAGATCCACAGCTCAGGTGAAGAAACTGGCAACAGGAGAACTATTAGGTGTGAACACCACAAATCTGGCCACTGTGGAAGAGTGGCAAGAGGAAAGCAATAAGAAGTCCCTCTTGTAGTTTGGCTGAAGCCTTGTATGTTGCACAGCAAACGTGTGGAAAAAGGTGCTTTGATCAGATAAAACCGAAATGGAACCTTTTGGCTTTGAATGTAGTAAAACTAACACAGCACATCACCACAAACACACCATTTCATACAGTGAGACATGGTGGTGGCTACATCATGCTGCGGAGATGCTTTTCTTCATCTGAGACGGGGAAGCTGGTCATAGTTGATGGGAAGATGAATGGAGGTCAATACACAACAGTCCTGGAAGGAAACCTATTAGCAGCTGCGAAAGTGTTGTGACTCTGATAGAAGTTCACCTTCCAGCTGGACGATGACCCTAAACATACATGCAGAGGTACAGTGGAAGCGTTTAGATTGGCCATCTGACTCTGACGGATCTCAATCTATTTTTCTGTGAATCTTATTGAAAAAGTTATGTCTCTAGACATGAACATTAGGCGCAGGCATACCTCCAGAAGACCTCTAGCTGTAATTGCAAGGTGGTCCTACAAAGTATTGACTCATGTGGGCTGAACACAAATAGCCGCCACACCTTTCAGATTAAGTATGCACTACTTTGTGTTATTTTATCACACAATATCCCAATAAATACATATTTAAGGTTTGTGGTTGTAATGTGATAAATTGTGGGGAAGTTCAGTACTTTAGTGAGGCATTGTAGATTGACTAGTTGGTGTAATTCTCACTCTTGTTATCGACCGCTGGGTTGTTTTTCCAACAGCGTGTGCATGCTGGGAAACCGAACAATCAGCAGCCATTTTATTATCGACAACCAGTGTAGGAAAACCGTCCCGGTGGAGACAAAAGCTGCAACCGAGAGCTTCGACAGCAACTTCACAGTTAACTACGGTGGGTTGATGCTTCTCTTTGGAGTCAGGAGTCACGCTGTGTTTTAACTGTTGTACTAATATTTATGAATCCTACCGCTAGAAAACAGCACAGCTGGACCAATCATTGTCCCCACTGGTGCTCCTGTGGTGGTGGAGAAGACCACGTATCTTTGGAGAGAATTTTGCCAGAGCCCAGATCTCAACACCACATGTGACGAATACTTCAGCGCCAATAATTTCTCTGAGATTAAAGGGATTCCTGGCCTGGCCAGTGGCATCATTTCAGGTAGTGTTTATAGTGTGTTTGTATATATTTCTGCTCATATTTTCCATTTCAGAGTAATGATGCAGTTTTAGCTTGGAAGGGCAGAATGAGTGTTTTCTGTTGCATGGATTAAAGCTCATCCGTCCATCCATCAGTTTATCTACCAGTGTATCCGCTCATTCACCCATCTGTCAGTGTGTTGACCAAAGGGTCTCTGCATCCATTCGTCCGTTTCTTTCTCTTGTTTCATTCTCATGTCCATCCCTCCGCCCTTCCTTCCTAACATGATGGGCTTTTTGCAGTTTCCATGTGTAAAGCTTCACCAATGTACAAATATCGCCATGAAATCCCACTAAACGACTATATTTGCACATTGATGATGGGCCAAAAGTTGACAGAGAATCTGGAAATCTGTCTGGAACAACATACTATGTTTTTTAATTTCAAATATTTTAAATATTTACTGCAGAACTTTTTAAAAGTAAACATTTATGTATAAACAGTTTTGGTTTATCACTAAGATTATTTGTATCCAGTTATAGGAGGATTATGGTGCTTCCAGCCTTTAAATCACTTAACCCTCACTTTTCTAAGCCGTGTGAAACACAAACTGTGAATACTTAAAATATATTTAAAAAAATGTACCTTAACTTGTGGAACTATGGATAATTGTATAGTTTATCTAAAGTTTATCCATAGTTTCTCAATCAGGGAAGTACCTCACTTCTCACACGCTGCCAGCAGCTCTCTGAAGGACTTATGCTGAACTGTTCCAGGTTTTCTCAGTTTGCAACCATCAACTTCAAAGTATTTTTGGGGGATTTTGTATGACACACCAACACAAAGTACTGCAAATACATTGTAGAACCATCTTTTCTTTGTCTTTAGGGATCTAGAGACTGAAAAATAGCTGAAACTTAGTCAGATGGATGGAACGCATTTATGAACTTGGCTATTCTAAAGCAGAAATATGCTTTGATCCAAAATGTTCCATTATACCTCCGGCTGTATGTTTGGGGTTGTTGTCCTGCTGGAGGGTGAACCTCTGTCCCAGTCTCAGGACTGTTGTGGCCTCTCACAGGTTTTCTTCCGAGGTTTCTCTGGTTTTAGCTCCATCCATCTTCCCATCAACTTTGACCAGATTTCCCACCGGATCACCCCAGCCAGCTCCATCTTTCACTTTGTGGATGGCCTGAGAAGGATGTGCTGTTATTACTCCTCCTCACATACGTTTTTTATGCATATTTGCAAAAGAAAATTAAATTTTGGTATTTTCTGACCAAAGAACCTTTTTCCACATTCTTTCTTATAGAAAACTGCAAATGGGACTTCACATTGCTTTTTTTAACAATGGCTTTCTTCTCGCCACTCCTTTTAAAAACCAGATATGTAGACTGCTTAACAGATACTTCAGTTTGAGCGGTAGGTCTCTGCAGCTCCTCCAGAGCTGCTCTCTGATGAATCCTCTCCTTGTCCAGATGGTCAGTTTAGGTGGACAGCCATGCTTTGGTAGGTTTGTAGCGTTGGTCCTATCACACGGAGTCCCAGTAAAATATATTAAGGTTTTGTGGTTGCAACCTGACAAGATATGGAAAAGTTCACAGTACCTGTTCTCCCAACAACCATTCTCTGAATCTCCTCCTAACAGAGAACCTCTGGAGCTCCTACCTCAGCAAAGGCGAGGTGCTGGAGAAAGGCTCTCTCAGCTCCTCTCATGTGGCTCATCCAGCGTCAGCTACTCATCCATACGTGTTTGCGGACATCACAACCTCCTTCACCCTGCTGGTGGGCATCTTCTTCCCCTCAGTCACAGGTACAGATGTGGGGTTTCGATTTCTAAAGCTTGTTTGCCTCCACTTAAGAATGACTCACATTTGTAAATATCTGTATTTAAAGCTGTTCTTGCTCATGGTTCCTCTGAGGATTTAAGACCAAACTTCTCATTCATGTGAGGTTTTTACTCTCCATTCACTGAGATGTAAATAGGTTCAAACTTATTTTTCATGGTTTTGCTTTTCTCACGTTCTCTCTTACTTTAAGAGATTCCTAAACTGTAAATATATACATGAAACAATTAATCTGTTTCCTTGTTTGATCAATACAACAAATAGTAATGTTCACAATAATAAAAGAAGGCAGGTAGGGGTCAGGTTGTAGACCTCTTGTATTCAAACTGCAAGTCTATCTTAAATATTCTAAAGATTAAATTAAAAGCATCTTTTGATTAAAGAATAGTGATGTGAATTGTTTAATTTTTTTTTGTCTTTTGTTTTTGTTTATCATGTAACTAGTTTATATATTTATCATTTCTTACATTTTTTTCCGTTTTGATTGTTGTATTTTTCTATTTCACTCTTCACATTCAACTTTTTTAAGTTGGTTGAGGTGAGATTTATAATAAGCCCCTTGGGGTTTTCTTGTTCTGTCACGTTTTTCTTTTTTCCTTTTGGGTTTGTTGTGAATTTCTGGTGTTTCATGTTGTACAAATAAAAACAACAAAAAACAGTTTATTTTTCTGCTCTTACTCAGGAATCATGGCTGGTTCAAATCGCTCAGGGGATTTAAAAGATGCTCAGCGCTCCATCCCCATCGGAACCATCCTTGCTATCCTCACAACGTCTGTTGTCTGTATCCTTGTATTACGTCTTAATTTCCCAGCAGTGGTATAAACTTTCAGTCAAGCTTGTTCTGTCCTACACGTAGTTCTGTAATAAATTTTTACCTCAAACGATTAATGCAAATCCTCTGGTGGAGAGCTCATAGTTTCGCTGTTTGCTTAAATGATTTATGGCTTTGAAACCACTCGGGCCATCCTGGCTTGCACGTTGTCTTCCTTAGTGCTGTTCTTGCAGATCTGAGCAGCATCGTGTTGTTTGGAGCCTGCATCGATGGGGTCGTCCTCAGAGACAAGTCAGTACATCTGCTTCAGTCTTTTTCTGCATATTCATTCGCATTCTATTGTTTGAGGCAAAAAAAAGAAATCACTGCTTCTGTTAAAGTGTTGAAATAAAAAGATTAGCTTTGGTGAAAGGTTTAAACTAACTCACCTCTGCAGGTTTGGAGATTCAGTCAAAAGCAATATGGTGGTGGGCACTCTGGCTTGGCCTTCTCCTTGGGTCATTGTGATTGGCTCCTTCTTCTCGACGTGTGGCGCAGGCCTGCAGTCGCTAACCGGTGCGCCCCGACTGCTGCAGGCCATCGCTAAGGACAACATCATTCCATTCCTACGGGTAAGAGCTGCAGGTTTATTGTTTTATTGCAGAGACTCAAGCGTGAAAAAGGTGGGGAGAAGAACCAAGCCTTGGCTTCTTTGTGTAAATGCGTGTTTACTGAGCTGTCATATCAGGTGTTATTGATGGACGCTACTGCAATTGTCTAATGTTGCTGGAATTACTGTAATACAATGAGAAAGTTTACACCTTATTTATTTTCTGTCTCCCAGATAAGAGCACAGGAAGCTACCAGACTTTGGAATTAGATTGAGAGCAAAACCCCACTTTTATCTGGTTAAATTTGCAAAGTGGCTGAATGAAGAATAAAACGCTGGAATTATTCACATTAACTTCAATCCACCTCTGTTTTTAGGTGAAATCTTCGGTGAAAGAAAAAAGCTTATAGGATGTGCATTAGTGCCATTACCGCCATAATCAAAGTGATCTGCAATCACTGCAACAAGAGCCAAACACACCAAGTACAGGGGTTGGACAATGAAACTGAAACAGCTGTCATTTTAGTATGGGAGGTTTCATGGCTAAATTGGACCAGCCTGGTAGCCAGTCTTCATTGATTGCACATTGCACCAGTAAGAGCAGAGTGTGAAGGTTCAATTAGCAGGGTAAGAGCACAGTTTTTGCTCGAAATATTGAATGCACACAACATTATGGGTGACATACCAGAGTTCAAAAAAGGACAAATTGTTGGTGCACGTCTTGCTGGCGCATCTGTGACCAAGACAGCAAGTCTTTGTGATGTATCAAGAGCCACAGTATCCAGGGTAATGTCAGCATACCACCAAGAAGGACGAACCACATCCAACAGGATTAACTGTGGACGCAAGAGGAAGCTGTCTGAAAGGGATGTTCGGGTGTTAACCCGGATTGTATCCAAAAAACATAAAACCACGGCTGCCCAAATCACGGCAGAAGTAAATGTGCACCTCAACTCTCCTGTTTCCACCAGAACTGTCCATCGGGAGCTCCACAGGGTCAATATACACGGCCGGGCTGCTATAGCCAAACCTTTGGTCACTCATGCCAATGCCAAACGTCGGTTTCAATGGTGCAAGGAGCACAAATCTTGGCTGTGGACAATGTGAAACATGTATTGTTCTCTGATGAGTCCACCTTTACTGTTTTTCCCCACATCCAGGAGAGTTACGGTGTGGAGAAGCCCCAAAGAAGCGTAACCACCCAGACTGTTGCATGCCCAGAGTGAAGCATGGGGTGGATCAGTGATGGTTTGGGCTGCCATATCATGGCATTCCCTTGGCCCAATGCTTGTGCTAGATGGGGGCGTCACTGCCAAGGACTACCGAACCATTCTTGAGGACCATGTGCATCCAATGGTTCCAACATTGTATCCTGAAGGCGGTGTCGTGTATCAGGATGACAATGCACCAATACACACAGCAAGACTGGTGAAAGATTGGTTTGATGAACATGAAAGTGAAGTTGAACATCTCCCATGGCCTGCACAGTCACCAGATCTAAATATTATTGAGCCACTTTGGGGTGTTTTGGAGGAGCGAGTCAGGAAACGTTTTCCTCCACCAGTATCACGTAGTGACCTGGCCGCTACCCTGCAAGAAGAATGGCTTAAAATCCCTCTGACCACTGTGCAGGACTTGTATATGTCATTCCCAAGACGAATTGACGCTGTATTGGCTGCAAAAGGAGGCCCTACACCATACTAATAAATTATTGTGGTCTAAAATCAGGTGCTTCAGTTTCATTGTCCAACCCCTGTACTTTCTTCACCTCTTCACTTCAGTGCTTTCTGCCCAGCTTCTGCTTTTCACTACTGCTTTTTTAGACAAATCATTTCTTCCTACATCTGATTTTTAGCCAAATTTCTGCCATTTCAGTTGGTTAAATGTTGATGTGCAACCAGTGTTGTTGCGCACCCCTGACATCTGTAAGTAGCTCTCTGAATCTGTTGCTCTGCATAATCAAAGCAGAAATCCCCAGCCACCGTGTTCATTGCTTTCTTCTGCTCATATGTCCAATATTATTGTAAACAAAGAACGAGTTTCAACAAAGGAACTTGGAAAAACTTCTCAATCAATTTTGAGAATCATTTTAAATGTTTATATAAAAGTTTAACCTACATTTTTTTTTTTGGGAGACGGAGTTTTATAAATTGCAGTATTTTTAAATCTCTTTTTACAGATTATTAGACTATAAAGTGGATTTCTGAATCTGGTCTCCTCAGCATTGTGACCCATTATCCTGCGGTTGGTTGTGGGCAGGCGCAGACTGAAAGAAATGCTTCTCAGGTTGTGTCCACGCTGACCAACAGAGAGCCTTCGCTCCACCCTTCAGAAGAAGCCCCACCCCCGGAGGTGTGGACAACGTAATCTGTAAAAAGAGATTTGCAAAGAATGCAATTTATAAACGAGTTCTTTAACGTACTTCTGTTCAGACATTTTTTGGCACATTCTGGAGAAGCATGGAGACCGGCCATACTTTCTGTATACAGAGTTTAGACACAAATGTCTATTTGTGTTTCCTCATTAGTTTGTTTAAATCATTAGTTTAACAATATACCTTTTTATTTCCTTTTATGGTTTCTTTTATGGTTTCTTCACTCTGGGCAGCCTGGTTATAAAAGGCAGATAGTGGCTTTCAGTGTGAGATGGTGTTGGTGGACACATGACCTGCAGTTTGCCTCAAACCTCATATCATCGCCGTGTCACTTTGTTGTCTATTTACTGTAGACCAAATAACACACAACAAAAACAGAGCATATTTTAGTCGGAGAGCTGTGTAGAACTCCTCCAGCTGAAAAGGTTCACGGAGGAGGTGTGAGGAGTCTCGGTGTTCAGAGATCTTCTCCTGCAGCAGCTGTGAAACGGACCATGGCATACAGAGGGTCGGGACCCTCCACTGATCTTCTCAGCTGCCCTCCATCTTCTTTATCCTCTGTTATTGCCATATCCTCTGCAGGACCCTCTGTTAGAGGTCTATACTGAGATACAGAACATCAACACACTCTCAACCATTGCTGGATGAGTTATGATAGCTGTAGATAAGTGGTCATGGTGCCTCAAAGACTCTTGTTCATGCTTGATCTGTGAGCATATTGTACCATCAGGTTGTGGCGGCAGGGTTCATGAAGTTTACTACTCGCTGGGAGACTCCAAATCAGTCAAGCTGGCTTATTTTGCCTTCTGGGATAGTTTAGAAAAGGGTAAAAACAAAGAATTGGGTGAGAGACAATTGTTCATTCATTCATCTCTGGTTAAACAGTTTATTTAACTGTCTCAAGTAAGAAATCTTTGGTGCCTCTGTTATCACTGTGTTTTTCCTCTGTGTGTGTGGCTTGTGCTCTAGGTGTTTGGACATGGGAAAGCTAATGGTGAACCCACCTGGGCTCTGCTGCTGACCGCTTTGATAGCCGAACTGGGGATTCTCATCGCCTCTCTGGACCTAGTCGCTCCCATCCTCACAATGTGAGATGCAGCTGTTATGAGCACTGCTGATTGGCTCGTCGCCATCCCGTCAATCGGTTCCTCGCTGTTGGACTTCAGCTTTTGTTCTTTCTTTCCAGGTTCTTCCTAATGTGTTACTTGTTCGTGAACCTGGCTTGTGCCCTGCAGACGCTGCTCAGGACACCCAACTGGAGGCCACGCTTCTCCTACTACCACTGGTACTAACAAATACACTCTCACTCACACATATACACACGAGTACACGGACTGAAGTAATCTTGTGCTCCACATCTGTCCAGGACCTTATCGTTTCTCGGGATGACCATCTGCCTCGCTCTCATGTTCATATCTTCGTGGTACTACGCAATCGTTGCCATGGTGATCGCTGGCATGATCTACAAATACATTGAATATCATGGGTATGTTGCTATGGTGATGCGTTTGCTCCATGCATTTGTACATGTACAGTATGGTTATGGTTCCTTTGGGGATGTGTGTGTTTAAGGTGTTTTTTCTTTAGTTATTTTTATCCTTTTCTGTCATTTGCAGGATGTTTTCTTTACCAGCAAATATAAAAAAGATCTCCTGCTATTTATGTTTTATTTGTTTTTGTGTGTATCAGAGCAGAGAAGGAGTGGGGGGATGGGATCCGTGGTCTGTCGCTCAGTGCTGCCCGTTACGCCCTTCTGAGGCTGGAGGAGGGACCACCGCACACCAAAAACTGGAGGTAAGAGTGCTTTAAGGGTTCCTACTTCATGTCGAATGGGCGGCCTAGATGTAAAGAGCTAGGCAAGGCAAACTCTAGGCATTCAAATGAGTGTGTATAAAATCATTTTTTCCTACAAACTAAAACTATAATATCTGTTGTCAGTGGAGAGAGAGTGCAGCCACTCAGTTTTACTTCCCTTTCCTCTCGAGGCCCCAACTGTTGGTGTTACTAAAACTGGACGAAGACGCCCACGTCAAGTCTCCTCGTCTGCTGACGTTCGCCAGCCAGCTGAAAGCAGGAAAGGGCTTAACCATCGTCGGCACAGTTGTCCCCGGACACTTCCTGCAGACGTACGGAGAGGCTCTGGCTGCTGAACAGGTACATCTTTACACTGAGCACATTTCAGAAAGGCAGTGTGGATCTGGTGGTCATACTGTGTCCCGCGAAAGTGTTCATCCCCCCTTGAACCTTTCCACATTTTGTTGCGTTCCAACCCAAAGCTTTACTGTGTTTTGAGGGGGATTTTATGTAATCGACTGATACAAAGCAGCACCAAACTGCTAATTGAAAGGAAAGGGATACTTTTTTTTTTTTTTTTACAAACACAAAACTGAAAAGTGTGGCATGCATATGTATTTACCCTGGGTAAATACTTTGTAGAAACACCTTTTACTACAATTACAGCTGCAAGTCTTTTTGGGTATGTCTCTAATAGCTTTGCACATCTGCAGACTGAAATTTTTGCCCCTTTCTTCTTTTCAAAATAGCTCAAGCCCCGTCCGATTGGATGGAAAACCTCTCTGATCATCCAGTTTCAAGCCTTGCCACAGATTTTCATTTAGATTTACATCTAGACTTTGACTGGGCTGCAGGATGTAATCTAACCCTTTCCATTGGAGCTCTGGCTGCATGTTTAGGGTCATTTTCCTGCTGGAAAGTCAACCTCCTAGGTGCAAAGTTGCATTTTGGTCTGATCTGACCAAAGCATCCTCTTCCACTGATGGCAAACTGCAAACAGACTTTCTTCCAACATTGACTTCTTCTCACTCTTCTAACATACAGATTTGTGAAGAGCAAAATTAATGGTATTCTTGTCGACTTGTCTCCTACCTGAGCTCTCAGCTTCTCTCTATTGATTAATTATGTTGATAGACGATCACAAATCTACACTTCACTTTCAGGATTTTTGGTAAAAAGTTTGGAAACCAAGTAAACCAACTCTATGTTGGTCTGTCACATGAAATCCTAATAAAAGACATAAAGGTTGGTTGTAACTTGAAAAACATGTAAGACATTTTAAGGATATAAATACTCAATTCAGTTTATTTCAATTCAGTTATATTTATATAGCGCCAATTCACGACACATGTCGTCTCAAGGCACTTCACAAAGGGTTTGGAAAGGTGCGGGGTTGTTGGGGTGGTTAGATTAAACTACTGAGTGTTAGAGTTTGGCCCTTTTAGAATGGGTTATGTGTAGGGGTACTAAGTAAAATAATACACTGATAAAGTGTGTCCATGTAGAGCCCACTGGTGGCCATTGTTATACTAAAAACCACAAGGATTGGGGGTACCTCTCTCTGTCATAGCACATAGGTGTTAATAGCCTTGGGACCGTTTTTTCTTTCCTCCCGCAGACTTTGAAGCATCTGATGGATAAGGAACGAGTAAAGGGCTTCGTTCAGTGCATAGTTGCTCAAAAGCCACGTGAAGGAATCAGTCACATGATCCAGTCAAGCGGACTTGGAGGAATGAGACCCAACACTGTGGTGATGGGCTGGCCTCACGCCTGGAGGCAAAGTGAGGACCCGCAGGCCTGGAAGACCTTCATCAGTGAGTCACAGAGGGTGAAACACATTTTTCCTTGTTCCACGTCCTTTGTTTAGCACGTTGACGGCAATCCACTCTGCTCCTTCCAGATACGGTCCGGGTGACCACAGCGGCCCACCTGGCTCTGCTGGTGCCCAAAAACATCTCCCTGTTCCCCAGCAACAACGAGCCTTCCACAGACGGCTACATCGACGTGTGGTGGATCGTTCACGATGGGGGGATGCTGATGCTGCTGCCGTTTCTTCTGCGCCAACACAAGGTGGGGAAGCTGCAACTGTTTGATTTTAAATACACTCATACAATTATTTTGTCTGAAGGATTCATTTTCTCCCCTGACAGGTGTGGCGTAAATGTGCGATGCGAATTTTTACAGTGGCTCAGTTGGAGGACAATTCTATTCAGATGAAGAAGGATCTTGCAACGTTTCTCTATCACCTACGTATTGAAGCTGAGGTGGAAGTAGTGGAGATGGTATGTGCGCATAGAGGTGTCAATAACCTCTCTATTATCTTTCTTCTGCTAAGTCAAAGGTTGTGTCCAAATTCAGGGACCGCATCTTTTTAAGGCCGCATTTGTAGGCCAATTACGTCACTGCGATGAAGGCTGTGCAAATTCGAAGGCTCCTCCAAATGTGTACTTCTTTTCCCCAGGTTCGAAGGATGGGTCCACTATATCCCATGATTTATTGCGGGTCAAAGCAGATTGTTGAAGCAGAAGTAGCAAGAGCATAGGAGAGAGAAACGCTGTGAATAAAGTTGATATATTGCGCTTTCTTTAAAACAAAATTAACTTTTACAATGTTTTCAGGCGACAATATAGCCGTGTAGACCTAAAATATCTGCTTGGTTTACCAAAATACAGCTTAGTTGCAAAGGTGTTGCAACGTGTTCAGAGATGTCTGCTCCTGTTAACATCTAGCTGGCCTCACCAGCTGTCAGCTGACCAGGTCGTCGAGGCTCACTGAATCGGGGGAGGATGCCTGTCTCCCGGCCCAGGCGAAACCGGTTTCCCCAATGGGTGGAAGTTAAAAGCAGACATGGTCAGAGGGTAAAGATGTTAGCTGCTTATGAAAATATTTGTTTTGCAGCAACTGGACCTAAACACATTACTGTTATTGTCAAATACTCCTCTGCAGTGTCTAAAGGTCAAAGGTGAGATCATTTGTCCAAACAGGAGCTTGGCTTAAGTTCAGTCATGCAGCAGGACAATAATCCCAAACCCAGGAGCAAATCTATATCAGAACTGAAATGTTGATGACGTATTTGGGTCATAAACTGAGTATATTTACCCTTTCTCTCTCCAGCACAACAGTGATATCAGTGCTTACACCTACGAAAGGACTTTGATGATGGAGCAGAGATCTCAGATGCTCAGACAAATGCGACTCTCTAAATCCGATCGAGAAAGAGAAGTAAGTGCGGGACATGGTGCAGTAAGGTTTTTGTGGTTTTATACTTTTATTTTGTTGGCTTTGTTTTCTAAAAACTTTTTCAGGGAGAACTGGGTTAGAGGCAGGCCACACTCTTTAGAATTTATTTTATATTGAGGATTTTCCTTGAGCTTCACCATCATCTGCCGCTTTGGTTTGGTTTGCGCCATAAAATTCCAATTAAAACTTTGTGGTTGTAATCTGATAAAATTTGAACAAGTTCAAGCAGTAGTAATTCTTTTGCAAGGTATTACACTCATAGCACTCAGTGTTTGAGTTAATATTAGCAACTTAGCTTCTGAGGCACTTTTAAACATTTACAAATGTGCATTTTTTTGCCTGCTTCATACACAATGGATGAATATTATATTTCAAGTACGATGCAGTCAAGCTCTGCCTGCCAGTAATGTATTCGGCCAGTAGGTGGGGCTCTAACTGCCCATGATGCCCATGACAAACATAGGTTTGCTGTTCCTGCTTGAGATGCTAAAGGTCACAGAAAGTGGTGGATTTTGGAATCATAGAAAATAAGTGAGTCAGGAAAATGTTTGATTATAATCAATGTCATTGCAGAACTTAGCAATACTACTACATTTATTTGTTTTTTGATATGTTGCATCTCATTGAGGGAATGCACAGTGGTATTAACTGTTAATCCATTATAATGGATTATAATGTACTGAGTTTCATCTCCCTTTGCCGCTGGTTTGCTCAGAGGGTACGCTGGAGTTTTGACGATGTAAGTTTCCTTTGTATCACTTTGCCGTAGGGAGAGGAAGCTGAAGTTAGACATCAGTGAAGATCTCTGAACTTCTGAGAGAGCAGTCAGTTTGTTTTTAATGTGATGAGTTTCTTTCTTATTTTATCAAACTGATTTCACAAAATAATTCATAGTTCTTAATCTGAAGGTTTAAGCTTGGTTTAATAATTGTACACAGTGATTTTTCCCACTGATCAGTTTTTCCCTAAATTCCCTCTACTGCTCCTCCACTGAAGTTCAGATGTCTTTTGATTTGGGGCTTATTTACCCGTCTAGGAACTGCAGCTCCTATGTTGTGCCCCTGTAGTGCTCCAGTGTTCCTGATAGGGTAGCTGCAGCCTGTGTTTGGTTGTTAGCAGGTTAGGTGACCTTGTGTTGTCTTTAGGTGTATCTCTCGCCCAGGTTCAGGAGTGCTGAAGTCCACACATCAAACCCCGTCAAAGAAGACAGAGACAGACAGGTACAAAGAGGCAGAGGGAGAGAAACAAGAGTAAGAGTCAGGAGGTTGGTGGTGGAGCAGTGAGGCATCGCATGAGCTTGAAAAAAGAAACAGGTCAGGTTAAAATCGGGATTATATGAGCTGAGTCCATGTTTGTGTCTGTGTACAAACCAGGCTCAGTTGGTGAAGGACCGTAACTCCATGCTGCGCCTGACTAGCATTGGGTCAGATGATGAAGACGACACCGACGGCGGAGAGAGGGACCGACCGGTGAGCAGCAGCTCCGAGCACCATCGACGCGTTCAGATGACGTGGACCAAAGAGAAGGCGGCACAGTACAGAGCGACGCACTCTGGCTGCTCCACACCTGAAGGGTTCAGAGACATGCTGAGCCTCAGGCCGTGAGGACAGATAACGACACGCTTCTCTCTGATCGCATCACAATCCCTTAGAGAGGTGGGTAATTGGGTTTTGGTTTTCTTTCAGGGACCACTCTAATGTCAGGAGGATGCACACCGCTGTCAAGCTCAACGAAGTCATTGTGAACAAATCCCACGATGCCCGGCTTGTCCTGCTCAACATGCCAGGACCCCCGAAGAATCCAGAAGGAGACGAGAACTGTATCCTTTATACTGAAGGGTGTTCAATTCGATATTAAGAGCAAAACTGTTCTCAGACCAGACAGACATCTGCATTCAGGAAAGTAATCCAGGTGTAGCTAACTCGAGCAATAAAATGTTCAAGTAAAACTGTCCGTTTTTAGGATCTGAGTGAATCTTCACTAGTGCAGATTTGTTTAATGAAATCCTTCAGAAAAGCTGATGGTTTACTGCTCGACAGGTAAAAGAAGGAGCTCTGGTGGTGTGGATGAGCGGTGTTATATGAACATGTGTTTATGCAGCAATGTAGGGTCACCTAATGAACTGATCTCCAGTTTTATTCTGTGAATCACAACAGTCAACCTCGCGGTCCTCTGTAAAGTATGCATTCTTCTTGAACTTTTTCTCATTTTTGTTGCGTTACAACAGGAAGTTTTAATGTATTTTACTGGGATTTTATGTAGGCCAACACAAAGTAATGCGGGATGGTGAAGTGGAACGAAAGGATCCAGGGTTTCAAATTCTTTAACACATCTGAAAATTGTGGCTAGCATATGTTAGACTTCTGAAGGCAACTAATTACTAAACGGAGTCCACCTCTGTGTAGCTGTTCTGCGAAGGCCTTAGAGATTTGTTGGAGAACATCATGGAACACAGCAGGGATAAAATTGTGAGGAACTTTAAAGCAAAGTTTATAAAACAATATCCCAACTTTAAACACCCCTCAGAGCTCTGTTCCACCCATCATCTGAAAATGGAAACAGTATGGCACTACTGCAAAGCTACCAAGACATGGCCGTCCACTTAAACTGACACAAGGAAGTAAAAAACAGGCCCCTGGTATCTCTGGAGGAGCTGCAGAAGAGGCTATGAGGTGCACAGCTCAGGTGGGAGAATCTTCGGACAGAACAATTATTAGTTGTCCCCTCCACAAATCTGGCCTTTAAGGAGAAAAGCAAGAAGCCACCCAGTGGTGAAAGAATGCCAGAAGACGTCTTGGTGGTGGTTTGCCAAAGGTCATCCAGGGGACACAGCAAACATAATGACAAAGATATTCTGGCCAGATAGAACCAAAACTGAACTTTTTGGCCTATATGGAAAACGCAATGCGCGGTGGGAAACTAACGCTGCTTTCCCATAGTGAAACATGGTGGTGGCAGCAGCATCATTCTGTGGGAATGCTCTTCTTCAGCAGAGGCAGGGAAGCTGGTCAGAATTGATGGATGGAGCTAAGGTCAGGGCAATCCTGAAGAAAAACCTGGCGGATGCTCCCTTCCAGCAGCTCAGCGACCCTAAACATACCGTCAGAGCTACAATGGAGTGGTTTAGGTCAAAGCATGATCATGTGTTCGAATGGCCTAGTCAAAGTACAGACTTAAATCCAACTGAGATTTAGACAAGACTTGATAATAAATGTTCACCTGTGCTCTCTATCCAATCTGACTGAGCCTGAATTATTTTGTATGGAAGAAGTCAAAGACATTTTCAGTCTCTGGGTGATGGAACATTTTTTTTGTTCTTTCACTTCACATTTTTCTTACGAGTTTGTGGTTGTAACATGACAAATGTATAAGGCTCTGGGGTGTGAATACTTTACCAAGGCATTGTAATTTATCATTCTAACACAAGCTGTAAAGTGTTTATTAACTCATGAACCAGACATGGAGTTCTTGGAGGTTCTGACTGAAGGGTTGGAGCGTGTCCTGTTGGTCAGAGGTGGCGGAAGTGAAGTCATCACCATCTACTCTTGATTGGACAGACGCTGGAAGACACTGTTTAACTAGCAGCCAATCATGGAGAAGTGAGCTAGAGGGAAATGGGTTGGTCTGTGGGGGCTGGGGGTGTGGAGCCCATCAAGACAGACGGTCACTGGCTGCAGCATCCCACCAACATCCCACCAAGCCCAGCTCCTTTCATCTCTTTTTCTGTCATGAAGGTGGTTCATGTCCCAGTTATGTTGACCTGAGGAAATGCCAACACAGTTCCATGATTGAGCAACAACCACCCAGAGCAATCAGCTGTGTGTCCGTGTGTGTGTGTGTGTGTGTGTGTGTGTGTGTGTGGGAATCACTCACCTGAAAGATCTTTGATCTGTTGAAGGGACCAGCGGTTTGTCTGAAGCAGGTGTGTTTAGGCAGCGGATCAGTTAAAGTAAATATGAAATGTAATCGATCTGAAAACGGCGCAGTCTTTCCACCGACAAAACTCAGGGTTGCTTTTTGTACTGAATGTATCTCGGACGTTTGCTTTGTGAGGCTGAAATGTCTGATATCAAAGGAGTATTTGTCTTTTTCTTTTTTTTTTTTATTCTCTAGAGGCACATAAATGTTTATTCCAGATCTTTACATGGACTAGAAACGTAACGCTCGATTAAGACTAAGGCAAAAAGTACCATATCAACCTCAGGTTATTGGTCCGCCTTTTTCTTTTCCATGTACTGCAATACATGCGCACCAAACACAACATTTTAGTTTGAGCACATTAAAGCTCATCGTAAAGGAACTTTAAAATCATTTTTCTTGGACAGACATCAGACTTTGCTGCTATTTGCCCAAAACTGTCATGTATTAGAAGCCTTGTTTTTTTAAACAAATTTAAATAAGTTTTATTATGTTTTGATTTTTTTGGTTTTATTTTATGACCCAGCATCCTCAATTCAACTTAATTATTTAAATGTGCTTAAAAAATTATAATGTAATAAAAAAATTAGGAAACGGGTCATTCTACATATATAGAGAAAATGTGAAGCAATAATTCATGATTTATTGTTAAATTATCAAAAAGTGATGTATAAAAATGCATTCTTGGAACTCCTTGGACATATTTTTGTTTAAAAGTCAAAATGTAAAGATGTAAAGTAACTTTATTTCGGACAAATTACGACCATGGCGAGGCAGACTCCTAGCTTTGCAATTAATAACTTGACTGTTTTTTCCCCCCACATTTTAATGATTTTGTTCCAGCACGTAAACGTTTATTCTTGGAGAAATGACTGACTTATAGACACATATCATTATCCATAAATCAGTTGGATGCCAGTGTTAAGATGGCGTGGTAGTTATAGGATCTGATGAAGTGACATCAAGAGAAGGACTGCCTTTTTATTTAATGCTTATTGGTTTGTTGATCTTAATACAAATTCCTGTAAAACCAAAATGATCCATAATGAAGAAGATGTTCAAAGATTGTGGACCTTTAGCTAGCCCAGTGGACTGCATGAGAACTTGTTATAGTTGTGACGGCCTCAGAAATTCAAGAAATGAAAAATTAAGTATAGTTGTCAAACTGGACCATTGTGGCCCTGACCAGCACACTGCATGTGGGTGTATGATGTTGCGTGAACTTATGAATGTTACATGTTCATTTGCATTGTTCAGCAGAACATCAGTAGTGCTGTGCAGCATAAGCTTCATCCCCTAAAACCATCTCATTCCACACCTGAAATAACCCTGCTCACATCCTGCTTGTGTATGCGCACATCTGTATGTAAATGAATGCTTGTGATTTTATTGTTAAATTTAGACTCTTCTAACTAGAAATGTTTTATTCCACTCCAATGCTTTGTTTATTTTTATTGTTGTGCAAGAAGTATTTTATGTTGATTTTTATTTCCTAAAGATTGTTTTCTTGCTTGTACATAAGGGCAAAAAAGACCTTAAGTTTTCCTTTTTTTAATTACATTATTATAAAAATCATGAAAAAATGTTGCTTTAAAAATGGGAATAAAGCAATTTTAAAGTAAGACATTGGTTTTTTGTTTGTTTTATGATCTAATTGTATACTTTAGTCATTTTATTTTTTAACAGTTTCATTCCAGTAGCTGTATTTTGATACATGGGATTATTGAACATTAGGTTAATATTGACGTTTCAGGGGTACCCATTTTTAAAGAAATAAAAACTAACACAAATCTGAAAGCATTTTATTCTGAAAAATCAATTCTCCTTGATAGTACATGTGTAAACTATATATATATGAAAGTATATATTTTTTATTTAAAGTATATAGAAAAGTATTTCAACTGATTGACGAGGTTTCGCTGTGTTAGACTCTTATTGTGAAACGTTGACATACTTTATCGGCCTAATGACATCACTTCCAGGTACGCGTACAATCAGGAAGCCGGTGCCATGTTATATTGGTGGAAATAATTTGTGGGCGAAAATCGGCACAAAAAGTGGGAATTAAAAAAAAACAAAAGGTGATTGAGATTTCCGGGTGAGGATGGAGGTAAGAGTAGCTGGTTTTAGAAACATTTCACATTAAAAAGAAGGTAAAACACCAGATGTTTGGTTATCACAATCACAACGATAGCCTTGAGCCGATCACCTGGTCTGAGCGGATTTATTAGTGTCTCTTTTTTTAAAAAAAAGGTCTTTAAAACTTCAATTAAACTACTTTAACAGTTAAGGAGCGAACCTTAAGCCCATAGACACAACGTTGAGTCATATCAACCTGTTCCTGATGTTTGCGGTTGGAAGGGTTTTAAGCCTCCATCAGGGGTTGGGCAGCTTTAGTTAGTTGTGTATTGGAACTTTAATCGGTCAGAATGTTTCTTTTAAAGATTAGTCACAAATATGTTAGCTCGGGTCCAATGAGGACTGGGGTTAAATAACACTCCTACCTAACTTTATCACGGTTAAAATAGTTAGAAGAGCGACACAACATTGGATGCAGTAAAATGTGCTACTGAAAATTGATTGCTGAGCCATATTAAAAATGTAGCAAAAAGGATTTCCGGCCCTAGTTCGTTCTAACAGGCGACTTCCGGTTCTCGCCTTCAAAATAAAATAAGTGATAACGCCACATCTTCTCTAGTATACAGTAAAAAGAAATTGCAACCGTAAAGGTTTTATGTTTTTACATCACATAAATGTTTCAGGTCTTTACATTTTAATACCAGTAAAAGATAACCTGAGTAAATTAAAACACAATGTTCATTCTTCCCTTCCTCCTATGTCAAATCAAAAGCTGACTGTGCATAATCAAATGTGCATTTAATTTAAATTGCCTAGCTGAGCATAGGCCTGATTGCTGCAAGAATCAACGTAAATAAAACGTGTTGGACAGCATGAAGTAGGCTAAAAGATCTCAGAAAGCAACACATCATGTCCCTACCTATTGAAATCCAAGAACAGAGGAGAATGTCTGGAATGGGTTACAACGTCTTTTTTAAGGCGTCGGCACTCCAGTGAACCACAGTGAGAGCCGTTATCCACGAATGGAGAAAACCTTTTAGGAGAGGCTTGCCCAGCAGTATTACTCAACCAAGAGGTCCCAAATAATAACCAGAACAGCATCTAAAGCACCTCAGGCGTTACTCATTAGCCTCATTTAATTAACAATAAGACAGAGACTGGATGAAATGACATCCATGGGAGAGTTTCAAGGTAAAACCCACTGTTTAAAAGTGACCCACAACAAAAAGACCACCGAGGCCCGTGTCACACTTTCCATAATACATTTGATCATCCCTAAGAATTTTGGCACAATATTTTGTGGGCTGAGAAGACAAAGGTGGAACCTTTTTGAAATTGGCCATCCTGTTTAATCTGGTGAAAAATTAACAGCATTTTGAGAAAAACGTCAGCATATTGATGGCTGCTCTCTCGCTTCAGGGCCGGGACGATGATAATGATAAAATGAAGCACAGCAGCAGGTCTCTGACTGGCTGAAATAAAGAAAAGACAAAACAGGAAGGTTTTAGGAGTGGCCTAGTCAAAGTCTGGGCTTAAATCCGATTAAGATGCTGTGCTATGAGTTTAAACCAAACCCATTAATGGAGCTGATTTAAAACAGTTCTGCAAAGAACTAGGGATCAAATTTCCTCCACTGCGATGTAAAAGATTGTCCGTTGCTGCTGCCAAGTTTGTCACAACCAATTAGTAGGTTTAGAGGGGACTAGTTTTTCACTTAGGGCCAGGTTGTATTGGATAGCTTTATTTCTTCTAATCGATAAAATCAATTAAAATACTTTTGCTGTGTACTCAGGTTATCCTAGTCTTATAGTATGTGTTTGTTAATCTGAAACATTTAATTGTGACAAAAAGTAAAAACAAATGCTGCAAGCAAAAAACTTTTCAAGCATATTGAGAATAGAAATAAAATACAAGCAGTGCTGATCTTTTTTTCTAAATAATGTTAAAATGACCAAAAACAAAGTGTTTAGATGGTGCATTTCAAGGATACTGGACGGACATTTGACTGGTTTTATCTGCTCTCTTGAATCTGTGATAACGTAGGTTTTTGTTGTTTGAAACCTAGTTACAGGCTGGATGGATTACCAGCTGCAAAAGCAGAGTTCTTTTCTAATATCGCTCTAGAAATGTTGATCTGTGTGCCAGCTGTGGTTTGTTACTCTTTTTTTCTTTGGACCCCTTCATTCTAACTAGTTGAGCCCGATGGCCGCCCCGTCCAACAAGACTTTTTTTTACCTGGGAGTTGCTTTATCCCGGTTTCTCCATGTTCTTGCTGGACCTTAGTCCTTTGGTTTCTCAGATCTAATTTCTAATAAACCAGCCAGCAGTTTTTCTTTAACCTACACACCTTTTCTTTCTGATCTCTTTATGCAAAATCCTGCAATTTATCTTTTTAACCTTGGCAAGGCATCGGGCTGGATGCTTCTTTTAAAATCACAGCAGGATTAAAGCCAACTATTTGTTGCCATAGCACAGGTTTGGACCAGTCATGGGTTTAAGCTTGGCAGCATGCAGACATGTCTTTGTGGCTTCTCTGAGTGTTTAAACAGAATGCACCAGATTGCTGTTTTGGTTGCTTAATCTGTTCACACTGGTCCATAAATGAGCATCTCGTCTTATGCAAAATGATTTGAGATGTTAGATTGTTGCAGTTTGTTTGTCTCATTCATGCAGCTTGCTGGAACAATAGTTGTGATTGTCACAATGAGGATTAGGATTAAATCTGGTGTATGGAAACCTCCAACCTTAAAGCGATACATTTTTCCAATCTGTTATTGCTCAATGTTAGACAGTATGTGCAAATTATTTCCTCAGTGTCCTGTTTGTAGCTGACTGGAGTGGCCCCCTTGTGACCTGCTGCCTTTCAGCATTTTGTGGTTCTGTGTACCTTGCCCACCTGGCACCATCAACCACGCCACATTCAAAGTTGCTTAAATCCACTTTCACTCCAATTTTGATGCACAGTTTGAACTCAAGCAAGTCGCTTCCAGCCCGTTTAGATGTCTAAATGCACTTAAGGCATGTGAATGGCTGTTCCCATGTGTGGTGCTGAACAATTGAACAGGTGTACCTAATAAATCGGCCAGTGAGTGTATCGTTTGGTTTTGAAGGTGGAAAAACAAAACATGTCTCTTTGGTTTTATTTTGAAACTTTCATCTCACATCCGGTTGTTCTTCCGTGTAACTTGCCCTCTCCTTCATTGAGCTCATCCCTGATCCATGTCTCTGGAATCCATTGAGCATCCTAGCCCGGGCTAACACGTAGCAGACACGGCGGATTGCTCTGTCTTCCTCCGCCTGTCAGACACCTTGAATCGTTCCTCCACATCTCCGCGGATACATTAACATTTCTATCGGTAGACACACTCGGGTGGAGTCCGAATGAAACATTTAAGGACGGACGGAAAGACGGGCTGCGGGCTGGCGGTGGTGGTCTGAGTACCGCAGCCTTGCGGTAAGAGTAGCCAGCTAAAGGGCTAAACAAGTCAGCAAGAAAGGCGGTCAACGGCCACGCTAACCCGGCGGTTAGGCTCACAGCGAGCGGGTTATTTTTGGCACATATGCCCCCACCACCATTATCTGTACCAGAACTGTCAGTGCGGACCGAACCGACAGAAACAGTTAGTGTGGAGGTGGGGGTGCTGGTGTCCCCTTTAGCAGCTACCTCTCAAGGCTTTCACATTTCAAGCAGAACCAAACAAAGAGAAGTGTGTTAAATGCTCCCCCGCCAGCTAACAAGACCCAGCTGAAAATATGGACCTCAATTTTTACTCGGATTTAACAGACGGAACCGGGCAGCACGGCGGCGATCCAGAGTTCCTGGATCCTCACGCCTTCAATGGATTTGACTCTGACAGCAAGGTGAAAGGAAACTCTCACACACCTAATGCAGCGATGAACACTTTCACTTTCCTGACTGGTGTTTACAACTAAAGCTACACGTCTAAGTGAAATAATAGATCATATCGTTTCTAGATATTTATCTTATTAACTGTTAAAAGCAACAGCAGCTAACCCATTGTCATTAAATAAGATCTCCATTCTTTGGTGCTTGGAAGATAACTATTATTTTACATTAAAAACATATATATATATATATATATATAATCAGTCAGTGGTGGGGCCTCAGATGTTCTGAGGATGACACCATTGGATCCTTGACCAAAATGTAATGCCAGCATAGCATCATATTTTTATTGGGTGAATAGATTCCTTGGCAAATGATCTTCTAATAGAAGTAAACACACACTGCTTGGAAACTTATTTATAGCCTATGAAGCTTTTCATGGTTTCACTTGTTACACCATTAAAATTCAGTGCATCTTATTAGGAATTTATTGTAAAGAACCAACACAAAGTAGTGCACAGCTGTGAAGGGAAAAGGCTCTGCAGGTTTCAAATTTCTTAACGAACCAAAATAAGAAAGTGTCGGTTCTTACTAGAACTCACTAGAACACTGTCATTACTGCTTAACGGCCTTGGGTGTATGTCTGTCCGCTTTGCACATCTGGAGACTCAAAATAGTTGAAGCTCAGTCAGATTGGATAGAGAGCGATTTTCAGGTCTCGCCGCTTTTTCTCAGTTGGATTTAGAGCTGGACTTTGACTGGGCCGTTCTGGCACAGGGATGTGCTTTGATCTAAGCCATTGTTGCTCTTGCTGAATGCTTAGGTTCATTGTCCTGCTGGAAGGCGAACCTATGCCCCAGTCCTGCATGTAACAGGGTTTTCTTCCAGCATTGTTCTGTGTTTAGCTCCGTCCATCTTCCCATCCAGGTCTGGAAATAATGTCTCCCGCTCCGCTAATGACTCTTGTGCAATGTGAGCCCATTGCCTTGTTGCATTTTCCTCCTGGAATATAGGCATGCCATCAGAGAAGAAGAAATTCACTGAAGGGAGAACCTGCTCATTCGGTGTAAATTCAGGTAGTCCGCTGACCTGATTCTTCATGATGTTGCTGAAACGAGACCTGACCAACTGCAGCAACCCCAGATCATAGCACTGCGCCAGGCATGAGGGGTGCATCACTTCTTGCCCCTCTCTTCTTACCCTGATGCACCCGTCACTCTGGACAATAATATATCTGGACTCACCAGACCACAGGGCTTTCCTTTAATGCCCCACAATCTTTATGCTTCCTAAAAAATTAATCCTTTTTTTTCTGACTAGTTTTCTGACTGGTTTTCATAAAGCTTCACAGCTGTTCAGTTCCAGTCGCTTCAGTTCTCTTCGCATTTTGGATGTAGAAAAGCTCATCTAAGTATTTTCAGGAAATCTCTGTAGATATTTTCTTTGCATGATGCATGCCATGAATTTGACCCTTCTGAAAGAAATTAACATGTTTTCTCTGTCTACCTAAGAAGCCAATCATGACTTCAGTTAGGGGTAAATAACCTGCTGAAAAACAGTCATGCAGGAATCATTTATTGGGAAGTCTCTTCCCTATTTGCTCTCTCTAAATACAGGTGGTGACGTGTTTTTGAACAGGCAGTATATTATTGGCATGTGGACTTTGCATGCATGTCGCTTAAATTATAAGATTTCTGTGATATTGCACTCATTGACTTTGCTATATTATGCAGCTATATATTATGCAGCTGTGAAGCGTTCATGCAGCGCGTGCCTGTAACCATCGGTAACATGTTCCCTGTTAGTTGCTGTGGTGACTGCCCCTGTTACTACTTGGTTCCTGGAACAGAAGCCAGTGTTAGTTCTTCATAAGGAGAACTAACTTGTTTTTCTCCTGTGTGTTTCAGTTCCCTGGAGGCAGCGACAACTACCTGTCGATTCCTGGGTCCGGCCATCCCTTCCTCTCTTCCTCTGAGGTAGGAGTTACCCCGGGTCCTGGAGTTATGGCGTGTTTATCCCTGTGCAGCTGGATCCTAATGCACGCTCGGACTCATCACAGAGCAGATGCTGCTTTCACATCCTGTTGCAGTTAGAGAAGCACGCCTGAGATTTTCAGGAGAAGAAAGAAAATGACCAAAGTGAAAGCAGGACCACATTCCTGCTTCCAGTCTTTGTGTCCCTGTCAGCAGGTGTTCCAGACCTCCAGGTCTACACGACTTTTCATGTCTGTGACTAACTGAACGAAGCTGCAGCTTCTGTTCTGATTTTTGAAACCTTTTTTGATGATTCAAAACCCCTCATGAGGGTGTCGTTTTATCAGACCTCAGTATTTGTTTTTCTGACAGTGACACATGACGTTTGACACGGTCAGACTCCTGCTTTATTAGACATTAATTCAGGCTTTTTATTCACAGCGAGCCATCAAACACAAATTTCGAATCCACATCTGAGATTTATTTTCATGCTTGACTCGTTAACTTTCCAAGGTGTTTTCTGGCAGCTGGGAAACCCGACATCAAACATTTACCCAGTAATATCATCACTTTATATAGTCCACTGGCTGATGTGTGGCTTTTATAGTGTTGTACTTGTGAAAACTGGTTAAAAAAATAATAGCAACCTTAATATTTTTTATGAATGAAAATCTCCGATATCATCCAAAGAGGCAAAACAAATCATTCAGAACACAGGCTTTGAAGAGGTCCGAGCAGAGGATGCTCCACCTCTAACCAAATAGAAACCCCGTCGTTTGCAGAGCGGGCAGAAGATTCCTCCTCCAGTTCAGGTCCAAAGCTCGTTGATGAATTAGCGGAATAACTCAGCCCGGTCCCAGACCCATGCGAGGTGCTTCAGAAGCGGGAATTTAACAAAGAACGTTTTCCCGGGCCGTCTAAGCTTGTCGGGTTGTTTTTGCGTGAGTCCAGTGCGTCACAGGGAGCATTTAGGGTCTAGACGTATTTTAGAAGAAAGACGCAGTAGCCTGACCCCAGACTCAACATTATACTCTTTCTGCACGGTGGCCTCATGTAAAACAGCTGTTGTGTTTTTAGTTATTTGTATGATTTGAGCCATTGTTTTGTTTTACATTTCAGGAAGTCTGAATTTATTCTTTTATTTTTGAATGTTTCTCTTTTGTTTCGTGTGTTTTTGTGATATTGTGACACGTTTGTTCTACGAATTTTCTTATCCATTATTTTATTTTTACTCTGCAGATCTGGTAATTGCTGTTTACATGAGAATTGGAGATTTAAAGTGGAGAGATTTTTGATAATATTTCATTCTTCACGTTCTTGTTAGATTGAAATAAAACATTCAGTGGAAATATGTTTATTGGATCGTACAGAGCATAAATTAATGAGCCTCCTTTAATTAAAATTAAATTAGGTTGAAGATGGCTAGGTTTATCACATCCAGCCCACAGATTAAACGGACCTTGCTTCTTGAGAACAATCACTCAACCATAACATTTTTTAACCAAAATAAACGATTTTTCATCTTCTCCTGTTGCCATTTTCTGGCTCCAGACGTTCCACACTCCCAGCCTCGGCGATGAGGAGTTCGAGATCCCTCCCATCTCTTTGGACCCGGACTCGGCGCTCACGGTGTCCGACGTGGTGTCCCATTTCGGGGAGCTGTCGGACCATGGCGCCCCAGATAGCGTGGTGGTACCAGGGAATGCCGTGGTCGAAGGGGACGACCCGTCTTTCGCCTCCACCTACGTCAGTGCTCCCTCGCAGGGTTTGGAGCACCTGAGTCTGGGGGTCATGAACCAGTCTGGAGGAAGTGCTCTTCTGGGGTCTTCGTTGGGAATGGTGAGGACTACAAGAAGCTTTATGGGTTTTAAAAGTCATTCTAAAAGTTATTCAGCCCCACCGATGTCATCTTCCCTTCCCCAGGATCTGGGCCATCCTATTGGGTCTCAGTTCAGCAGCCCATCTCCAGTGACCATTGATGTCCCACTGGGCGACATGGGCCAGGGCTTACTGGGGTCCAACCAGCTGACTACTATCGACCAATCAGAGCTCAGTGCTCAGCTGGGGCTTGGTCTAGGGGGGGGCAACATTTTGCAGCGATCCCAGTCGCCTGAAAATCCTTTGTCAGCAACAGCATCTCCTACCAGCTCGCTGCAGGACGACGACATGGACGACTTTAGAAGGGTGAGTCTTCAAGAGCTGAACTATTTCCTCTAATGATCAGTCTTTCATCTCAGAACTTTCTAGGCTGAATATTGTTCTCCTCATCCAATCAGAGCGTGCTAGTCGAATCCCCAGTTTCTCTGGCGGTTTCGCCTGGGGTCATCTCGCTTGATCCCTCCATGTCAGACTCCCCAGTCTCTGCATCGACTTCCAGCGTCTCCTTGGCCATCGGACGGAAAGGAGGGGCGGGAGGAGCGAAGAAAGGGAGGAAGAAGAAAGACCCCAACGAGCCTCAGAAACCCGTGTCGGCCTATGCTTTGTTCT
The DNA here is from genome assembly GCA_036173005.1 of Crenichthys baileyi. Lineage (NCBI taxonomy): Eukaryota > Metazoa > Chordata > Actinopteri > Cyprinodontiformes > Goodeidae > Crenichthys > Crenichthys baileyi. The sequence continues at coordinate 67,225 of JAHHUM010000034.1, forward strand.
TCAGGGACACGCAGGCGGCCATCAAGGGTCAGAACCCCAATGCTACATTTGGAGAAGTGTCTAAGATTGTGGCGTCCATGTGGGACAGTTTGGGAGAGGAGCAGAAACAAGTAGGATGCCTTCTGTTTTTCCACAGTTAGATGCTTCTGAATATTTGAATTATGTTCAGTGGGAACTAAGTCCTGCTTTTTTTGTTGATGGAGCTTTTTTCTTCTTTTTTTCCAGGTTTACAAGAGGAAAAATGAAGCTGCAAAAAAGGAGTACTTAAAAGCACTGTCAGAGTACAGAGCAAACAAGAATTCTCAGGTGAGTCCAGTTTGAGTTATTGAGGCGATGTGGACCAGCATGAGAAGAGTCTCTGGACTCGGTTCTTACAGAGATCTTAGTAACAAAGTTGGTCATTTGATAAAAGACTAAACTAATGATGCCAATGATGTATGTAACCTGCAGCTGTGCAAGACACATGTTTTGAGCTTTTCTCCTCTTTTCTCCTTAGGCTCCCATTGAAGTCATGGAAACCGACCCATCGCCCCCACCTGCAGCCCCCGCTCCACCTCCTACGGTCACAACCACACCATCCACTACTTCAACCCCCCGACCCACCAGGTCTCAGCACTACAACCCCGAGGAGAACACCATCACCAACATATGTACCTCCAACATCATCCTGGACCTGCCACATGTCACCACGCGGTCCCGCACCGGTGCAAAGCCCCCACCTCCTCCCCCCAGCCCTGCCCCCAACCCTCCCACCATCACCAAGATCATCATCAAGCAGACGCCCCTTCCGTCCGGCGGCGTATCTGTCACCAGCACGACCGCCTCCTCGCCACGCCAGCCGCCGCCTCTGCAGCAAATGCAGAGCACCCCACCACCACCCAGACTGCAGCAGGCTCCGCCTCCTCTGCAAGCCAAACCCCGGGGCGGCGGCGCAGCCGCAGCCACAGCCACAGCTCCACCTCCCCTGCAGATTAAGGTGGTACCATCTTCACGGCAGCAGGATTCGGCCACGCCCATCATAGTGACATCAGCCGGTGACGCTCCCAGTTCGCTGACATCCTCGTTGGGTGTGACGCTGGAGGTGGGGCAGACAGACGCGGTGGTGATGGCGGGAGAGGAAGTGGCGGAAGCAGAGGAAGGGGTAAGTTGTAGTACTTTTAATGTGCAGCTGAGGTATTCTGCATATATGCCCTTCTCTTGCGTGACTGGACGTTTGTTACTTCACGCTCGTCCAGATGGAGGTGGAGGTCAACGTGACGTCTGGTCTGAGTGTGACCAACGTGCAAGTTGCAAACATCTGCGTGCGTGCCGGCTGCAACAAGCCAGCTGTGGAGAGCGAAGACTGGGACAAGGAGTACTGCAGCAACGAGTGTGTCGCCACACACTGCAGGTATTCAGTTTTATTCTGCAGGCTCCTCTTCAGTAACATCAGAGGTTTCCAGGGCATACAGATGTTTGGTTGTAAACATTTTTTAAGTTCCAGTCTCCTCTATTAAGAAATAAACGAAGTTCATGGAAACCCTCAGTAGGTCCAGAGTGGGATTAAGATTGGGGAACTTTTCTGGCCCAGAATATCTGAGCCACTTTCATTTGCTCCATTAAAAACCGCCTCTTTCATTCTGGTTGAAAAAAATCCTTTTTCACCATAAAATTCCTCCCAGATCATTGGCTAAATTTGCTCCCGCAGGATTTTTTGATCCAATTTTTTTCCATGATTTTGAGTGGGCCCACTCAAGGCGAATAGTCTGCATTACATGGGACTCATGGTAGTGTTACCTTTTCTTCTCCTGTCAGTTTTCTAGACGCCAGAGTCTGGTTTCACCAGAGAAAATAGCTGTACCCCAGTCCTCTACAGTCCAGTCCTGGACCTTCCTTCAATATGCCAATCTATCCATTTTTATTTAGGTGAGAAGTTCCCTTTTGTCTTGACACAAGACCAGCTTCCAAAAGTTGCTTTTCCTGAAAAAGCTCTGCACCGGTGGTAACCCGATCCTTCAGCTGAGCCCTTACAGAGGCGGTGCTAGCACCTTTTGGACTGTCCTTTGTGCTCTAAAGCTTTCTAATATCTAATTCTATCAGAATGACATGAGCTGGCCTTGTTCAGGCTTTCCTCAGACAAGATGCTAGCAGGTCATTGTATGACAGAGCTTAGTAACAAAGACTCAGAGCAAATTGTCTCGATTAAAAACTAAAACCACTGAAGTTTGCTCAAAATAAATGAAAAAGATTGTTGTCAATCCTGAAACTCTGAGCCATGACTGTTCACATTAAGGAAAAAATACCAGCAAGTTTAGATTCTCTGCTTGATCTTTGTCATCGCCATCTGCTGGTGAGACGCGGCTATTTCAGTATTAATGTTGGTATTTCCGCTGCATTTGTGGATGGAAATGTTGCTTATAAGTAGAATAAATCTGATCCATTACGTTAGTCTGAGCAAATGATTTCCACCACTTCAAATAAATGTATGAGATTTTGTACTTTTAAAAATATATTTTTTCCTACAAGACGTTCTAAACAGACGTAGAGCCAAAATCCTCAATGGCTGCTTAATCCAATGAATGTGTTGCAGCTTCAAATGTCAGTAACACCAAGTGAAGGAAGTCAAAGTAAGTTTGATTTCTTTGATATATTTTATTTTTAATATCTTCTCCACTGTTTCTTCTCCACAGAGATGTGTTCATGGCCTGGTGCGCCATCCGAGGGTCAAACTCCACCACCGTCACATAGAGAAAGGACATTCACGATGGAAATAATGCTACACAAACAGGACTAATACTGCAAACAAACGCGTATGACTGATTCAGGCTCGTAATGGTTTGTTTATATATTTTTTTCTTACGCTCACATCATCTCGGGGACAAGAACAAAGACCTCACAGTGGCAGGAATGTGGAAGTCGCTTCAGGTTTCCTGTTTGCAAGCACTGGATCTGGAACGATGTTCACACAAACAGATCGATGGCTAATGCTGCTCCACGTATTTCATGTTGATCGTGTATTGTGAATTGAAAAGATGAACTTCATAAAAAAAGATCATTTTATATGAACATGGTGGTGTTTTTAATTATTTTCAAAAAAGGAATATAACATGTAGGAGGAAACCTGCTGATGCATTTCTTTTATTCATTACAATAACTGTCTGTGCTCTTCCCTTTACTGTTACAAGGATGACTGATCATTGTGATGAATTCTGGGAGTTTGGCGGATTTGCTCTTCGGTGGGTTCAGGAGCTATTTCAGATATACAGAACCAACAACCACACCAAGAACACACGGTCTTAAAATCTCAGTCAGAGGAAGACGAGGGAGTTAAAGATGTCGGGTCAAAACGAATCTGCTAGGAACTAAATTCTGTTAAACACCTTTAAAAGACACTTTTAATCCAACCTTCAACAAACGAAACAGTTGTTGGATCAGACGTACAGAACGGGTGCTAACATCTCTGCTCTTTATTTTCCCCTCTGCTTTTGGAACATGTGGTGCATATTTTGCATTATAGAGATTTGTGATAATTTCTGGATGGAATAAGAAATGCCAGTATGAAATAAACACACCAGCTCTGACAGCATTATTCGCTGTAAAGGGAAAAGTGTTTTTTTTTTAAATCCGATGCCATTTCAGTAAGGAATCTCGAAAGATTAAAAGGTTAGTTGCATCCAAAAAACTGTTTTCAGATGGATAAAGAAATGCCATTACTGGAGTGGTCTAATGCAGATAACTGGGCAATGTTTTTAATTATGAAATAAAATATTTTATGTTCCAATATAAATGAGACTTTTTTATCTTTATTACAATTTAGTTTTAGATTTTTTTTTGTTTTGCCTATTTTCTAGTCTAATTTTCTATTTTTTCTATTTTTTTGAATTAATTTCTTGGGAAAAAATTATTAAAATAGAGAGACTGCTATGCCTCAAGAACCAATACATTTAAAGAAATGCAAGGAACCATGAAAGAAATAGAAGAGAACCGCTTTTTGCACAAATATATTTAGATTTTTATTTGGAATTATTGAATTATTTACCAGGACTAAATTAAATAAACAATGGAGAAACTCTTAAGAAATTTGTGAACCTTCTAATAAGTATGAAGTAATATAGACCATACAGAAAGAGTTTTACTATTTTAAGTTAATGAATAAATTATGACTAAAAAGCTTTTTTTTTTGAGACAAAGATGAATTAAAGAGAGAAAATGTATGCCGCCAGATGCTACAAAGTTAAGAAAGCATCATACAAAAATATATTGTATATGTTATTTAAGATGAACAATATAGAGAATCTTCTGATTCTCTAAAGAAATTTGTGCAGCCATCTAGTTATAAAGTAATACTGAGAATGTACGATGACTTTTTTTGAACAAATACATTTTTTAACAAAATTTGAGAGATTTCCGTTAAACCTCTAAATACCATAAGAAATGTGTGGAACCGTTCAACAAAGAAGTACAGAAAAGATAACATGGACACTGGGACTGATTAACAAACATAGCTGGTTACAATATATTGCCACTGGTTTTACCTTAGTTGAAAGATAAATTTAGCAATCCTAATTAAACCAGTTTAATCATTGCAGCAAAAATATTTTCCCAATTGTTCATTTTTTTTTAAATTTAAATCAATTTAACAATCAAATTTCAATAATCCCACATCTTAGCATTAATGTTTTCCCACTATTGTAGTAGATAAAATACTGAACGGCGTTTTTTTTTCCACAAAAATGCTGGTGTGCGGCCAACAGTTTGTATCGCGAGATTGACGTCACCAGATTCGTTTAAGGCTTGTGGCGGGAAGAAAATAACAACGCGCTGTGGCGGGAAAAAAGCAGCGTGCTCAACACAGCACAGGGGGCGCTGTTGTGCGGTGTGTATTAAAATGCGCCACAAAAACAGTGAGTGACATAACGGAAAAATCCTTATTATTTAGGTGACTATTCTTGTAAAAATATAAAAAATGAGTAAAAATTTGGAGTCAGGCTGTGTGAAGGTGTCTATTAATATTGATGATTGAGGAGGTGTTGGTACACGAAGGGGGAGGGAAAAGGAGCGCAGCAGGAAGCGAGGGAGGGGGGCTATAAAGAGTTAATTACAACGGGGGAAGGATTACCATTACATTATAATATACACGTTTTTAAGTATAAAAAAACAAATCACATAATTAGTTTTTTGCTACATGATTGCTTGCTTAAAGACTCTGAGAGAAATTATAAGGCAGACAGCAACATCTCTCCGTGGTGTTTGGATCTCGGCAGGCGTGGAAACGGAGAAGTGCGTTTTTGTTGGTTGACACCCGCCGTCATCGTTATCCGGCCTGCAGAGAGGCGAAGCCGGGAGCTGGAGTTTGCAGAAAGGGGGACTCACCATGGCGGTAAACCTGGACAAGGACGCTTACTACCGCCGAATCAAGAGATTATACAGCAACTGGAAGGTGAATTTTATAGCTGCGATGCGTGAGTCGAAGTCAGGGAGCGTGATGGAGTTTACTATAGTTAAAAAAAGTGAGCTGTTGAACCGCTAAGTTAGCCGCGGTTTTCCTGTGGCGAGTGTAAGCGCGGATGTGTTCGTGCTCGCAACCCTTAAAGGCAGCACTTTAAGGCAGTCTCTGTCGTGATTATGTTGCCCCACTATGTGCCCCGGAGCCCTCCTCACAACTTTCTGAAAACTACTCTCTGTCTTCTCTGTCCGTCAGAGTGGCTAGCTACCTCATGTTAGCATATCAGTCCTCTCATTCACCACGTTAGCTAGCCTGCTAGCCGAACCACCAAACCTGAGATGATGTTACTGCTGCTCCCCCGTTAAAATTCACCTTAAAACTGTATAAATGCACAAATGTTCGCATAGGTCTGCGGGACATTGAGCACACTGGAGGAATATTGATTTCCTGTCGGTTTACACCTCCAGTGTTAACAACATGCTAATGTTAGCTGGCTAATTAGCATCTGAATAACGTCAGCATCCCAGTTACACGAGCAGCGCTTCATTTAGTTTACCTAATGCAGTTTAAGCACTTTACGGGCCAATGCTGCTAGTTTCTGTGTTGTAACATTTTTTTAGAAAGTTGTAGCCTCTCGTTTGTGCCGAAGTATTCATCTTTTCCCGAGTCCCTGAAGTGGCAACAATAAACTGTTCTGTTACATCTGAAGTATAAAAGCCATCAGATCCTCTTAAGGTGACCCTAATAGGACTTGTTTGGCTTTACATGCTGCCTGAAGATGCAGCATCAGACACAGATGCTGGTGATGCACATGGATGCTACAGTGTATTCTCACTGTATCCATCAGTTAACTATCAGCATGTACCGATGCTGTGACAAAATGTTCAATCATTTCACGCTTGTAGTTTAAAGTCCTTTTGGTGAGAGGCCTGAGGAAGCGCCGGGGCAGAGTTTTCTTAGGCTGAAGCATAGAGTAGTGCTGCACTTCCCCGGCCCCATCTGTTGCTGTGCACTGCCAGTCAGCTGGCTGATACACATTACACTGGCTAACAAGAAAGACATATATTGGAAATGTTTTGGTCATTCTTGTTATAATTGTTACACATCAATGAGGTAGGACTTCTTAATGGGGAAACCTGAGCTGCCCTAAGTCAAATTTCCAATATGGCTGCTGTGTTCATAAACTATTGTGAAAATTGTCCTTGAGGTTTGTTACATTGTCACACTGTCTTAGATGGTCAGTGTACAACCTCTATCTGTGAACAGGGTTTGAATGCGTAAAACAGAATTAGGTTGTACTGCTAGTTATCATTGGTGCCACAACGATTAGCAAATCCATACCTACTACTGAGTAGAATATAATTACCATAAGAGAAGTAGGAGCAGCCCTCGCCTTAAGTTGCAGTATTTCATTTCAGCGTCACACATGATTAAATTGGTTGTGTCTTTGTGTGATTTCCAGAAAGGAGAAGATGAGTTCGGTAAGGTCGATGCCATTGTGGTTTCTGTGGGAGTTGATGAAGAAATCGTGTACGCCAAGTCCACAGCCATACAGGTGAGTGCCTGCGTGAAAACATCACAAAGGATGTCAGAGCGTAGGCCTCAGCAAACAAGCCCTGCATGATATGATCAGCTGCGGTTAGCTGCACACAAACTCTCAGCCTTGTCTCGAAATGACATCTCTGAGCTTCCCCTCATGTTCTATAAGTTTGGTTTTCAATTACTTAGACTTTCTTGTGTTCTTCTAAGGTGGTTATCAGTAGATGCTCTTGCTTTGTTTAAATTTAGACAGTGGCTGCCTTTTCCCATCGTTAGGCTAGTCCTTGTCATAGAAATCACACGTACTGAGCCAAAATCTGATCAGTACCTTTGGTATAAATCCGTTTGAGTCAGTCTCCTATAGAAGAGGTTTGGACAGACTGGTTGGCAGTGATTGTCCAGAAATACCCTGATTCACACGTAGATGTTTCTGTCTTTCTTGCTGCAGACCTGGCTGTTTGGCTACGAGTTGACAGACACCATTATGGTGTTTTGTGACACTAAAATCATCTTCCTGGCTAGCAAGAAAAAAGTGGATTTCCTCAGACAAGTGGCCGTAACTAAAGGCAACGAGAACGCCAACGGAGTGCCGCCCATCACGCTGCTCACCAGAGAAAAGGTAACAAAGACGGCAGAGATATTGACACTGCTATTCAAACATAGTACTGAGTCTGATTGGTTTATACCTCCTGGGATGACTTAAGGTTTGCTCTTGATTGTGTGGATTCTGCAGACCCTGTGCTGTGACAAACTACCATTTCTTGTTTCAGAACGAAAGCAACAAGGTTAATTTTGACAAGATGATCGAATCCATCAAGGGCAGCAAAGGAGGAAAGACGATAGGCGTGTTCAGCAAGGACAAGTTCCCAGGGGAGTACATGAAGAGCTGGAATGACACCCTCAGCGCAGACGGACTGGAGAGAGTAAGACGCATCTCAGCAAGCAGAATCAATGTTCGAGATAGTCAAGGAGATGTGGGGAACAAGGCTTCTCGTGTCCTGTGTTTGCCCAACATTTGCTTTTGTTGCTCAGGTGGACATCAGCGCTGTGGTCGCCTACACGATGGCGGTGAAAGAGGATGGAGAGCTGAACCTGATGAAGAAGGCAGCGGCCATCACCGGAGAGGTTTACTCCAAGTTCTTCAAGGAGCGAGTCATGGAGATCGTTGATGCAGATGAGGTGGGAAGATGGACCATGATAACTTGCCCTAGGTTTCCTCGCTTATATTTTTTATGTCAAATTTTACAACAAAATATGTATTCCCTTGATATCTTGTGTTATGAAATATATGTACACCATCGGGTGGAAGTAAAGCGCTTCATCTTCAGGAGATTTAACAATGTTCCAGCATGACATGAACGTTAGTGTGTTCAGCTCTGATGAATGAGTAAAAACACAGAGGCTCTGAGTCCTGAATGTGTTTGTGGAGCTGCACTGCTGCTGATTTAAAGTATCATGCAGCCTACGAGAGACTGCTCACGGCTTTCTCCCCTCCTCATCACTAATAAAGGTAGCGCCAGGACTTTGCATGAAAGACATTCTGCAATTAAACTGCATCCCAAAAAAAACCTCACAACTTCAGTGAGTTTAGATGCACAATTTGGAGGTGTGCGTGCTTCCTTCCAGCTTCGGGACTTAGTTTTATTTAGTTTCTTTCTTTAATTATGGCTTTGTGTCAGCTGCTTTGTGGATTCATATTTGTTTCAGCCACAGCAGTGGCCACATGGGGTCCTTTCAGTCTGCTTCAGGTATGATTTAGTGCACATGTGCCACACTATAGAAAAGTGACCACTGCTGCTCTAAGGTTTTCTACTCGGCACAGAGGACACGTTGGGATATGTTGCCTCTGCAATCTCAACATCTGTGCATTTTTAAATCAGTCGGAGAACCTTCTGGATGCAGCCCAGAAGACCTCCATGACCTTTCAAAGTACATCCACAATATTGCTGATTTGCATTTGCAAAGTTTGCATTCAAGTAAGTTGATGTACTCTGGTAAACTTTGTGGAAATATTTCATTTAAGGAAACGTGGACGTCTGCTTTACGTGTCTTCGTGGAGAAGCAGTAACCTACATAAACATTCAAGAGTTTCAGACAAAGAACAGCCTAGGTAGACTTAAGGTTTCAGGAAGTTCAGTTCAGGAGAAACAGTCACTCAGGATTCCTTAGGAGAAACGTGCTGTTGGTGCCTTGATTCAGTGCTTCCTGCTTGTTGTTAATCTTTCAACACGCATCCAGTTCAGGAGCAGTTTGGCTGGAAGTTTCTCCCTCCACTCCAGCAGCTTTGTAATTGTCTGTTTTTCTCTCCTTAACAGAAAGTGCGTCACAGCAAGCTGGCCGAGTCGGTAGAGAAAGCCATAGAGGAGAAGAAGTACCTGGGTGGGGCAGATCCGTCCACAGTGGAGATGTGCTATCCTCCCATTATCCAGAGTGGTGGGAACTACAGCCTCAAGTTCAGCGTCGTCAGGTAGAACATCTCACCCCAGTAGAGGTTTCTTTTCTTTTTGCCTTTTAGTTCTGAATGAGCAGCGCGACAGGAGAACCTTCTTATTTTTATTGTTCATCAACCCTTCACCTCTTCCTACATGTTCTTGGGAGGAGATGGAGTTGAAGGCTGTTTCCCTGTTTGCAGTGTACAAATAATGCCACTAGATGTCGCTCAAGCCAAGTAGATGCCAGCCTTTTATTGGGGCAGTGGTTGCATTTGGGATGCTGAAAAACGTGAATGTTTGTCTTCCCCTCTGATCTTCTCCAACCTGAAGCCTCATGAAGTCAGCCTCTAATTCTGAGACGACAGGAGATGTTTACTCAGATCAACCGCCCTGTTCCTTGTCCTTAACAGCGACAAAAACCACATGCACTTCGGTGCCATCACGTGTGCCATGGGGATCCGCTACAAGTCGTACTGCTCCAACCTAGTGCGCACGCTCATGGTGGACCCCTCTCAGGAGATGCAGGACAACTACAACTTCCTCCTGCAAGTGGAGGAGGAGCTACTGAAGGGGCTCAAGCACGGTGGGAGCTCAAAATGGTCGCGTTGTTTCGAGATTGAACATTTTTCTGTCATTAGTTGAGCCAGTAAAAATGTAAACTGGTAATCTTGTGTTCTTCCCTCTTCAGGTGTAAAAATCAGCGACGCCTACAACGCCGTTATGGAGTACGTGAAGAAAGAGAAGCCGGAGCTCGTAGCGAAGCTGACAAAAAACCTCGGGTAAAAGCAGAACGACGCAGCTTCTTTCACCTCTGCCTTCTCCCAGCTCCCAGCACTCACCTCTGTTTTCTCCGCAGCTTTGCCATGGGCATCGAGTTCAGAGAAGGCTCTCTGGTTCTGAACGCTAAGAACCAGTACAAACTGAAAAAAGGTGAGCATGGCAGCTTTGCTGTTTGGTTTCACATCAGATGTTATTACTGCCCTGCATCATTACTGAGGCCTGCGGTCTCCACCAGGCATGGTGCTCAGTATCAGCCTGGGCCTCTCCGACCTTCTTAATAAAGACGCGAAGAAAGATGAGCAGAAGTACGCCTTGTTCCTTGGTGACACAGTTCAGATCAATGAGGTAAGCGCCTTTTTTTTTAAAAAACAAAGTACTTTAATCCAGACCATAATCTCTTTAGTCTCCGTTGACTTTGATGTTTATGCTAATCTATAGATTTTGCTTGTTTTTTCCAGGGTTGGCAATAAACTATGAGTCGGGTATTAATCCATGCCAATATTTATTTACATTATAATACTCTGTATGTTTGATCTTTGTGTCCTCCAGGTCATTTTTGTCCTCTCTAGTTAGACTAGGACTGCATAACTAGTCATAGACCTGCCTTCGCTAATTTCACCATCAGCTGAGCTGCTGGTTTTCACAATCATTGATCCAACAATATCTTACTGGTTTCATCTTAAACGCAGCTCCTGATTACAATCATTTGCATTTCCAGAGCCACAAGCTGCTTTTCTGTCGTTTTTATTACCAAACAAAACAAGCATGCAAGGATCTGTGTGTTCGTGCATCTGGGCGAGATAAACCGAAAGTTACTGCTGCTGGTAAAATGACACTGGACAGCACTGGGAGACGCCAGCTGAGTGGGACAGCGAGCAAGCAGATACTTTTTCATTACTTAGAAATGTTGAGGTAGTAAATGGGCAGTTATTGTTCATAAAAATACTAAGCAGCTGATTTTAAAGTAATTTAAATGAATAATTGGGCGTAACAATACATCTGACGAAATAATGCATCATATTTGGTTCCCAAGGATGAGACAAAACTTTAACTAAAATCCCTTCGTTATTTCTTTTCTCTTCTGTGTGTTTTTTTTTTTTTTTTAAAGAAGGTGTTGTCAGTGTAGATTAATCCGTTCCATATTTTACAACCATGTTTATCATCATTTTTATTTCTTAGGTTGTGCTAATGCCAAAACAACACTGAATACTGGCAAAATACTGGATATAAAACGTTTCACTTTTTATTATCCAGTACAGATTTGACCAGTTAAAACTATTTTAAACTTTGAACTAGAGATGATCAGATTCAGTCCAGATCCCTTAGACACAGTGAAACAGCCCTTTAGTTTCAGGCTGGGTTTTTGTCAGGTAGATGCTAACTTGTAGCATCGTTAGCCAGTCGCAGTGCTAAATCTCTCATATCATGGCGCTCAGTTTCTTTTATCTGCTGGGTCCCCAAAATGCTGCTAAGCAAATGGTTTATTTATTATTATCTTTTAATCTTCTCTGAACCAAAATCCAATTCCTTTTCATTCCTTTTGTGCTCACAGTCTTGGCCAATAAAGCTGATTCTAATTTCAAGGCTTTAGGAACTTTCTTTGCTGCTTTTGTGAGACGGTTTTGTGTTTGTGTTAAAAATCCAGCATAAAGGCGTATCTGCAGTTATTAATAGTGAAGTTATACCATGCTGAAAAGGTTTGGATATTTAGTTTTAAAAGTATCACGTTTTAGAAGTACCTTGTAGTCATAAAAAAGCTAAATACACCATCTGCAACATGTGGGGGAGAAAGCTGGTCCAGAGTCAGACCTGTAAGCACCTTTCTTTAAAGGAAATGAACGAGTTCCTTCCACAGCTCTTGAGAAACCTTTTCATTCATTCATTAATTCATCTAGATTTGAAAACTAGAAAAGAATCAACTTCTGTATTTGCTGCTGTGTGATGTGTGTTGAGCATCAGTTTCTTTCTTTTTGACCTGAACCTCAATGTTTGGTTTGACAGGAGGAGGCCGCCACGATACTCACCCCTGTCAAGAAAAAGATCAAGAACGTGGCCATCTTCTTGAAGGCAAGTTTTCTGTTGGTCTCAATTTTTGCCTTTATTCTATGATTGATTAAAAACCAACGTCACAGCGAGCTTAACGTGACGGGATGCAGAACCTGTGGACTTATCGATGATGTTTGGGTTTTTGTCAGAATGACGATGAAGAAGACGAGGAGGAAGAAGGCGACGATGCCGAGGAGCTGCTGGGAAAGGGAGCCCGGAGCGCCGCTCTGCTGGCAGACAGAACCAGAGTGAGTGTGGACCTCCGTGGTTTTCCTCATGTGACTGCTGATCAGTGTTTTCTCCGTCCTGATGGTGTAGATTACTAAGTGTGTGAATGTCTCTGTACTCTTATCAGCTACTTGGGAAGGTAAGTATTCATTGTTTTTCCTAAACTCATGAGCTGAACCGATTCAGCGATGAAACCCCCCCCACCCCTGAGCTGATGGGAAAGGCCGTCATTATAACTTAAATAAATTTTAAGTGTTTTTTTTTGTGTTTCTAAGTGTCTTTTCACCATATAACTCGCTACAAGTCTGTTTTCTGCATGTTTGTTGTGTTTATTGTTTAAAAGAAATAAGTTGTTTCTGTTTAGTAATGCTTTCTTTCTGCGATCTAGAACGAGATGACGGCGGAGGAGAAGAGGCGCGCTCACCAGAAGGAGTTGGCCAACAACCTGAATGAGGAGGCCAGGCGGCGTCTGACGGAGCAGAAAGGAGAGCAGCACATGCAGAAGTTAGTGTTGGAGCTTTGTTTCTCCTAGACGTACCTAGTTTACCTTCAGACTGCCTGATAACTGTTCTACAGTACCTTGTGAAAGTATTCATGCCATTTTTTTTCCTTCAAATCTACTGTAATAAACTGTTTAATTTGTTAGTTCGTTATACATTCCACCTGAGTGGACAAAGCCACATTCACCGCTGTGTGTCTTGGCTCTCCTCCAGCCAGACGTAAAGGAGGATACACGGTTTCTAAACATTTAACATCAGTAATAAGACTGATGGGATCTCCAGCCTTTTCTTTGAGCAGAGCATAGACCCCTCCACGAATCCATTTCTGCTGCAGCTCAAACGGCTCCAAAGACCTGCCAGCCATGATTTATTTGGGTTTTACGTTGATCAGGTGCAGTTGGTGTGTCTGGTTTTAAATCTCGCTCAGTTTTTAAAAAAAAATACTGCTCTGACCTGGTCCATTAGCTTCTGAGGCGCCTGTGCGTGCCAACTAGATTTGTGGGAGTTGGTGTTAGATCTAGGCGGTAATACATTGTTGGAGTAAAGATTGGTCATCACAACGGACTACAACTACCAAGTAGGACCGCGGTGTGCCAGCGGGAAAAACAAGCGCACCCGCAGGCGGCTTGCAGAATTAGTCATCGCACACACATCTTCTTTTATCACACATCACCCTGTACACGGTGAAACATGGTGGTGGCAGCATCATGCTGTAGGGAAGCTTTAATTGAGAATTTCTGGAAAATTCAAAATGTGCTCGTCAGACACACATCATCTGAGATAACTCAAGCAACGTACAGAGAAAGAACAGACCCTAAATATCAAGCTGTTTGCCAGATGCTACGACGGCGCTTTGTGACGTGTGATTATTTTTGCAAGGCACTGTGAACCCAACTCTGAAGAGGAAAGCCGAGGTCTAATCTCCCGTTTTTAATTCTCTGATAAGCTGACTCCACCCTCATTTCCTCCCAGGGCCAGAAAATCAAACGTGTCTTACAAGAACGTGTCTCAGATGCCCAAAGAAAAGGAAATCAGGGAAATGAAGATTTATATCGACAAGAAATACGAGACAGTTATCATGCCTGTTTTCGGCCTCGCCACACCGTTTCATATTGCAACCATCAAGGTAACACTGTGCTTTATACTCTATGCTTCCTACAAACTCACTTAAAAGGAATGAATTTGTGAAAAAAGTGGAAAGAATCACTAAAATAATGCATTTGTTGTCTTTGTGTTTTAGAACATCAGCATGTCTGTAGAGGGAGACTACACCTACCTGAGAATCAACTTCTACGTTCCTGGAAGCTCTCTGGGCCGACAGGAGGGAAACATTTTCCCCAATCCTGATGCCACATTTGTCAAAGAAATGTAAGTATTTCCAGACCTACATATAAGGATCAGGGCAATGGCTCTATTTTCTATATTTGTCTACTATAATCCAGGATTGAAGCCCACTGTTTCCTCGCTCAGTTTCCATGTTTCCCTATGAATGACCATGTAAACCTCCTCCTGCTTCCTCTAGCACGTATCGGGCATCCAACCTGAAGACTCCCGGCGACACGTCGGTGCCCTCCACCAACCTGCAGAATGCCTTCCGCATCATCAAGGAGGTCCAGAAGCGCTACAAGACGCGAGAAGCTGAAGAGAAGGAGAAGGAGGGCATCGTGAAGCAGGACTCGCTGGTCATCAACCTGAACCGCAGCAACCCCAAACTCAAAGACCTCTACATCAGGCCCAACATTGCTCAGAAGAGGATGCAGGGCTCGCTGGAGGCGCATACTAATGGTGGGAGAGGGGGGGATGGTTACGATGTCGAGGTAAATGGAAGCTGGAACAAACGATGTTGACGTCTCATCTCTGCGCAGGTTTCCGTTTCACGTCAGTTCGCGGTGATAAAGTGGACATTCTTTACAACAACATTAAACACGCCATCTTCCAGCCGTGTGATGGGGAGATGATCATTGTCCTGCACTTCCATCTCAAGGTGAGTCGGTCAACTACTCTTCAACTAGTTTTTCTTCCATAGATTTGGCTTCCTCTATTTCTGTCTCAAGAAAGCCATAATTTAGTCAACCCCACACAGCAGGCTGACCTTCCACGTTGTTTGTCCTCCAGAACGCTATCATGTTCGGTAAGAGGCGCCACACGGACGTGCAGTTCTACACCGAGGTGGGGGAGATCACCACAGACCTGGGCAAACACCAACACATGCACGACAGAGACGACCTGTACGCCGAGCAGATGGAGCGCGAGATGAGGCACAAGCTCAAGTCTGCGTTCAAGAACTTCATTGAGAAGGTGGAGACGCTGACTAAGGAGGAGCTGGAGTTTGAGGTGCCCTTCAGAGACCTCGGGTAAGTAAACCAGGATCTGTAGCTGGGAGGAACCTAAAACAAACCAGTGTGTTGACAGATGTTTGCCTTCAGGTTCCAGGGAGCCCCCTACAGGAGTAATTGCTTATTACAGCCAACATCCGGTTCCCTCATTAACGTGACTGAATGGGTGAGAGCGCTGAAAATGTTAAAATATGATTCTGATCTTGTAAAAATCTTCAGCACAGTTCTGTTGGGCAATATTTAGTTCAATATTTCAAATTTTTGACTCATTCCTTTTTTCTTTTTTTTTTTAAGCCGCCGTTCGTGGTGACTCTGGATGAGGTGGAGTTGGTCCATTTTGAGCGTGTGCAGTTCCAGCTGAAGAACTTCGACATAGTCATCGTCTACAAGGACTACAGCAAAAAGGTCACCATGATCAACGCAGTCCCTGTGAACTCCCTGGACCCCATCAAGGAGTGGCTCAAGTAAGGCGCGATGCCGAGGATTGAAGGCAGATTCCTTTCTGTGTTACTAATTGTTCTCTTTTTGTTTCTCAGCTCTTGTGACATCAAGTACACAGAAGGAGTCCAGTCTTTGAACTGGACCAAGATCATGAAGACCATCGTAGATGATCCAGAGGGCTTCTTCGAGCAGGGAGGCTGGTCGTTCTTGGACCCAGAGAGCGAGGTGCCGGTTAAACGATTGAAAACAATCTGGATTCATTTTGTTATTTTTAAGCTGTACTGAAGACTTTTGGAAAGAAGGTTCTAGTGGTGGTTCCTGTGGGTTTTAATAACGTCTTCAATGCATCTTGCTTTGTTGTTTTAGGGAAGCGGCGCAGAGGAAGATTCGGAGTCAGAGATGGAGGATGAAACATTTAACCCATCTGCGGATGAAGAGGAGGAGGAAGAGGAGGACAGCGATGAAGACTACAGCTCAGAGACAGAAGACTCTGGTATAATATTCCTTTGTGAAACGAAACATTTTTTCCGTTAACTTTTTAATCTAAGAGCTGTACTTGTTTAACGCACAGCTGATCTTTCTTCCTGTCTGTGCAGATTACAGCGCTTCACTGGGCAGTGAGGAGGAGAGCGGCAAAGACTGGGACGAGCTGGAGGAGGAAGCCAGGAAAGGTTTGTGTCTGCAGGTGCAGGTTTACATGGGGATTAGATCTGTTGGGCAGGTTACCATGTTTGAATATTAACCTAACTCCCTGTGCTGTAATGGCAGCAAAGATCTAAATCCTTCGAAGTTTTATGGCTTTTTCTTTACAAACTGCAGGCAAATGTGATTTGCTTTCCAAATGAAGGCCTCAGAGGTTTTATGCCTCAGTCACGGAGCTGTTTGGACATGCAGCCATAGGGCTACTAGTGACCACAGTCCGACAGGTTTCACCTTGATTGGCCCAGACCAGTTAGAAACGACCACACCCTTTGGTGTGGATGCTGGTGCAGGATGAAGAAGACTCATTTAACCATTTTCAGAACCAGAAAGGTCAAATTTTTGCACAAATGCTGAGACTGAAAATCTACCACAGTTTCTGATGCGTTCATCTCTGCTGCTGTTTGCAAGTACAGGATTTAAATGTGGGTTGTTATGGTAATAAGATGACAAACCATTGGCTGGTTTCGAATTTTTGGTGTTATTACTCTGTAACTGTTATTAATCTTTCTTATTGATCAAAGTAATTTGTTTTTCGTCCCTGCAGCTGACAAAGAGAGTCATTATGAAGACGAGGACACTTCCAGCAGGAAGAGGAAGGGAGGCTCATCGGCCCCTCCCACTAAAAAGAAGCGGCGGTCCTAAACTCACACAAACGCACTGCCAAACCCAGCTTACCCTCCACCTTTCCCTCTAACCCCCCCTGACTCTCTTCAAAATCACACACACTCACACACATTTTCTGACAAATAATCTGTACATAGATGTAGAAGGTCTCCCTTTTCTTCGTTTGTTTTTTTTGGGCTCTGTAAAGTTACTCGTGTCAACGAAAGAACCAGCAGTCACACTTTGTTCAGCAGCTTCTCATCCTGTTCATTCTTGATTTATCCTGTTTCTCAGCCGATTATCCCTTGGTTGTGTGTGTGTGTGTGGGTGGGGGGTTATGGGTTTTATTACAAGTGTTGTTTTCTGTAATAAATGATACTGGTTTCTTAATATGATGGATAATAAAAGAGGACGTGTCATCCCCTCTGCCAAGTGTTTTCTATAAAAACTCAGAAACCTGTGACTCTTTCTGCGTCTCATCGAGCGTTTTCTTCTGTTTTCTCTTTATTCAAACGTGGTAACAAGCAGGAGCATTCACCTCTCCTGGTTGTTTTTCTTTTTCTAATGGACTTTGTAAACTTGTGTAGTTATGCATGCACGCACACACACACACACACAGCATCCTCCTCACGCCTGTCCTACGTTTCCCTTTTCGTTGTATCAGAATAGATGTACTGTTGATTCTGAAAATCTGTTTTTTGTTTTTGTAATAAAATTAAAAGGAACTGTAGTTTGTTTCCAGTGGGTCGTTGTTTTCAGTTTTAAAGACTTAAAGGATAGTGCTGGTGAACGGGAGATTGCATCACAGATAAATAACTTAAACTAAGGTAAATTTAGAATTGATTATTTTTATATATATATGTGTTCAGAAATTCAATCTTTCATAGTGCCAAGTTATGATTATCTTTACATTATATGTAAAAAATGAAAATTTAATATACTTAATTGGGGTGTCAAAATATATTTTATATATTTTATTTATATATATTTTATTTATATATATATATATATATATATATATATAAAGTTAGGGAAAAAAGATGATTTTCAAAAGTACAAGACAAAGGTGTACCTGTTTTTTGTTTTAGGGTCCTCTGTAGAACAGGGAGGTCGTTTTTATCTCATTTTAATACACAAAACATTTTGCAGTATTTTAATGACACCCCAATTAAGTATAATAAATGTAAATGTTAATTTTTTACATATAATGTAAAGATAATCATAACGTGGCACTATGAAAGATTGAATTTCCGAACAAATTCTTTTTCACAGTAATTGTAGATATGACTTACTCCCGTTCATATTCAGCCACGCAGTGAATTCAAACGATGCAAGATGGAGGTTTTATATGTTTTTGCAAATTGCAAACAAACCAGAGATTACACCAAATCAAATTCAGGGCTTTACTGTCTCCTTTGAGTCTGGACTCTGTTTTATGAGCTTAAAATACTGAAGCACATTGTGTCTCTCACATAGTAACATAAAACAATGTTGTAGATAAATAAACATGAAGATAAAAAGATCTAAGTAGGAATCCCTGAAGAACGCCAACAATACATTCAAGGATATTTGGTTGGATTCATCCACTGGTGTCCTGGTATGATACTGGAATGCTGGCGAAATTTTGTTTAACCTAACTCAATAAATTAAAGGGTCCATACCTCACTTTATATAAAAGGCAAACATTTAAGGGATTTATAAATGCTTCATATTTCTGTTATTAAGATGTAGACACTATAAATCATCAATAGGCAGTTATAAAGCAACCTGGTGCAAAATCAGTTAATTAAAAACAGGTCACATTAAACATCAGTCTTGGTGTTTAACGAATGCACTAAAACCGTGGTTTTTGAAGTGTTTATATGAAGTTTATGAAGTGTTTATACTTTAATAACTGGTCTAATATGGATTAATATGTGTTATGTACATGTTTTGTAAAAGGGGAACTCCTTTGTAAAGTGTTAACATCACCATGCAGGGTTGCACCAGGGCTGGTGCAGATTGCTGGTCTATCACAGACAACTCGTTAACCTAATATAAATGTTTTTGGACTGTGGGAGGAGGCAGGACTGCCAAGAAAAAACCCATGAAATGAACAAGCGAACCCCACACAGACAGGCTGGACTCCATCACTGCTCTACTATAACATCCAGTAGTATCAATAATATAATTGTACATCAAAGGATGACATCGGGGTCCAGTTTAAAGCCTCAACATAGTTATTTCCACCCTCGATTACAACAATTAGCAGTTGTAGAGTTAAGCAATCATAAGTTCGCTCTGACCAGCCTGTACATCATCAAATGTTTAATTTGATACAGAAGGCTTGATGAAAGAATTCAGTTTTAATACATAAGTTATCTTTCTGCAGTTTAAATCTGTGCAAATAAACCTACCCCATTGTCGATAAAAAAAAACGACTTGATTTTTTCCTAATTAAAGGTAAGAAATAAAGAGTTAACCTTTGTTACTAAAACGTAGATTATATTTGCTCCTTTACACAAGACATTAATGTTAATGCTCCGGCTCTGAAACTGTCTTTAGGTGACTCTTACTTTGTTTTAGTGCTATTTAAACAAAATTGAATAAAAAAAAAAAAAAAAAAATAAAATTGAATTTAAGCCCCACTGTTGGTGCAGCGTAGATCAAACTTTACCTCAGCACAGTTTATTTTTATATTCTGCAGGGAGAAATAATGAGATTCCCAAATTTGCATATACAACTGTTTCTTAATAAATAAAGGTATCCTCAGAGACTTTTAGCCATTTATTTGACCTGTTTTGCTGTTTTTCCTAAAATTACCTTGCATTTGTTCATTAATTGCTGCTTTTCTATGAGCTCTGTGACTTACCTGTGGTCCTGTAATCCTGGTAGGAGGACGTCTGCATCCGTGGTTTGCTTTATTTACATAGAGATCATTTTAAATACACATCAGGACAATAGCAGCACATTGGGTGGTTTTTGGGCTGAAGCACACACAGCATTGACAGAAGAGTTTGATTTCTGGGTTTGAGTTTTAGTTTAGAGAGAATTTAAACCAGCTTTTTTCTGAACCTTGTAAAACTCCGGAAAACATGGAGCAGCATTTGATATTAATTTTTGTTTCAGGTAAGTGAAAAACAAAATGACGAGATTTCCAGGCCATATTGGCATTCTAAGAATATTATGCAAGATATAAATGAAGTTTATTGTTTTATTTATATAACTGAGAATCTTTGTATGACTTAACTTTTTCAGTCCTTCTGAGTCTGAAAATTACTCACCAGCAAGGTAAGAATGTATTTGTATGTGTCCTTTCAGAGGTATAATAAAAATTATCGATTATATACAATATGTATATAACTGGTAAACGGCATAAAATAAACATGGACTGGTATGAGATTCTCACATTATGGTAACTTTAGGTAAAAATACTATGATGGAGTCCTGTATTAACACAGACATTTAAAGCTGGAGTGTATAACACGACCTAATTCAGAATCAGAATCAGAATCAGAATCAGCTTTATTGCCAAGTTTGTACATACAAACAAGGAATTTGACTCCGGTACATTTTCTTCTTTGGTTTTTTTTTTCCCACTACAGAATATAATTTTTACAATGTACAATATACACATATATAAAAAAAAGGGGCATTTGCAACATCTGTATGCTGTTGTTTTGTATTTTATTGAATGTCAACAGAGAAACAGCCTGGGAAGAAAGTTTTGTGGCGGCTGGTTTAGTGAACAGCGCTCTGTAGCGTCCCCTGAAGGCAGAACTCTAAACAGTTTATGTGCAGGGTTTGTGTGGGGGTCTGCAGAGATTTTAGCAGCTTTTCCTGACCCTAGACCTGAAAAAGTCCTGGATGGAGGGAAGGTCAGCCCTGATGATTCTCTCTGCAGTCCTGATTATTCGTTGCAGTCTGGACCGTTTTTTTGTGGATGAACCGAACCCCCGGGGAGATGGATGAAGACAGGACAGACTGAATGATGGCAGTGTAGAAGATGACCAGCAGCTCCTGTGGAAGGTTGTATTCTTCTTAAGTTGCCCAAGAAGTACAGTCTCTTTGGGGGGGGCCTTCTTCGAACAGTGTCTGTGTGAAGACCATCTCAGGTCCTCAGAGTGGGGTTCCTAAAAACCGAAGTGATCCACAGCCGACACGTTTTGTTGAGGATGGGGGGGGGGTGTATGGAGGTGGTGTTTCCGAAAGTCCACCACCATCTCCACAGTCTTGAGTGGGTTTAGCTCCAGGCAGTTCTGACTACACCAGTGTACCAGCCGATCCAATAATAATAATATAATTGCTTATATATAAAACTGAAAAGCAGCTATGACTATAAAAAGTACATGATTTTGATATTTATACATAGATTTAGGAAAAATATTGACTAAAGGTCTGCTAAATTTAGTAACAGCTGTCAAATGTTTGTGCAGAATATTCAGTCAATTTGCTAGTATCTAGCTACCTGCTTTCAGTCAGCTGCCTTGCCTTAATTAATGTGATGGGTGGCCCTCCTTTCAGTATTTTTCACCACCGGAGCTGTCCTTTTTTCAGCCAGTGGACCAGCAGTGTGCAGCAACAAACACTGTATGAGAGGCGCTGCACTACTCTCCCTGAAACAACCAGTTGTGATTATTTTATCATTGATTTATCAGTCTGTTTCAGAATATCCTTGTAACTGTTTCTTGTTTTAGTTATTATTTATAAGTAAGATAGCAAAGAGAAATCATGAAAAAAAGCTGTTGTAACATCAGCTCATAACGTGACATAAACCGTCCTTAGTGTCTGCTGTTGATGTATCTGGCAGCTAATGTGGCACCTAGAGGAAGAGCCACACAGTCTGCAGAACCACTTTCTGCAGAAACTGATCCAAGAATGGCCATTGATTCTTACCTTAATCCGAGAGATCCTGGAAAAACCTGCGCCTCAGTTCCATTGCAAAATGACCCCTGGTGGCGTGTGGACCTGAGGAGTATCTATCACATCACTTCAGTGTCCATCAGCACCACACAATGCTGCCAGGAGCAGCTGAATGGTGCAGAGATCCGTATCGGCCTGGGAGACGATGCAGGGAACCAAAGGTAATGTGATCAAGAGCAAAGCTTACTTGTAGAAACATGAACACTTATTCGTCATTTAATTGAGCTTTTCTACCTTCATGCTTTCTTCAAGGTGTGCCGTCATCTCCACCGTAGTGGGAGAGTACAAATATGACTACCAGTGTGAATCTATGCTTGGGCGTTTTGTCCATGTCGTTCTTCATGGTCGACAGAAGAATTTAACTGCTTGTGAAGTACAGGTTTATGGCACCGAGTTTGGTAAGATAAACACACCAGAACTTTTTCATTTTTACATTTCAAATCAAAAGAGGCTAAATTAGACTGTTTTGTCTGAAGTTACAATGTCTTTGAAACTGAGAGCAAGTCAAGACCAAGGGCAGAGTGTCCTGAATAAGAAGCAAGTCATTCTCACTTCATGGGTCTCTTTATGTTTAGGACTATTTAGATTGTATGTTCTCACTAAATGCAACAAAGCTATGAATGAACACACATGGAATTATTTAGTAAACAAAAAGTGTGAAACAGCCACCCTTTGCTCTGATTACTGCTTTGCTTTCTTGGCGTTCTCTCCATGAGCTTCATGAGGTGGTCACTGGAAATAGTTGTCCAAAGAGTCTTCAAAGAACTTCCCAGAGGTTAACTGAGAGACAGCCAAAAGTTAATATTTCAGTCATCACAGCAAAGGGCAGCTATTTTAAAGATTCTAAAATAGAAAACATATTTAAAGTTATTTTACAAAATTTTGTTGCTACATAGTTCTGTATGAGATCATTCAGTTTTGATGCCTTCAGTGAGAATCTACGTACAATAATACGTTATTAGTCATGAAAATAAAAATAAAACCACTGAATGAGAAAGTGTTTCTAAAACCTTTCAGTGGTAGTGTATATGAAGTGAAAGTAGAAAAGGATGAAATGGCCAATGAAGGTACAAAATGAGGGACTGAATTATGAAATGGCAAAATGCACCAGAGCCATAAGACCACCTGGATCAGTTACTGTTTGATTCCTGGTTAAAGTAGTGGAGGTTTGTGCCTTCTTGCCTGATTATTTATTTAGAGAGTAACATAGACTGCCGATTTAACACCTTGATAAATCTTTCTGATCCTCAATTATTTTTCTGTCAAAAGAAAACGTGGCCTTGAGCGGAGTGGCGTATCAGTCTTCCTCACGATGGAATGGGACAGGAAAAGCCAGCAATGTTGTTGATGGCCTTCAGCTCTCCACCTGCAGCATGACTCAGAACAAACCCGCTCAGTGGGTGAAGGTCGATCTAGTGGTTCCACACAACGTGACAGTGATCCAGCTTGCCTTTCAAGAAGACTGCTGCTATGAAGTTGATGTCCATGTGGACAATATAAGGTATGGTCTTCACAAAAAATATTGACTGTCCTTCCAGGAATACAACAACATAAATGATTCTCTGACTGGTTTAGAATTATCCTTCTTTTCAGGACCAGGACTTGCTTGTATGATGTATCAGAATGTGTGAAATAATGTTATCAGAACCTAATGTTCCCTTGGTTTGGGAGGTTTCAGTAAAGTATACAATGATGGAAGAGATCACTGTCCACCTTTATTGATTTTTCCACTCCTCTAATTCATGCAATGGTTACATTGTCTTCCTGTGAGATCAGTGCTCCCTAAACTAGCTACCTAGACTTTAATTTAAATGAGTTTCTAGTGAGAATTATATATTTTTGTTACAGGTTGAAGCTCAAAATCTTAATATAAAAAACAAACTCAAAACTCTTCTAAATGTTACGCTTAGCTCACATGTTGGTCTTAATAAGCAGAGTCAACAGTGCTCATCAACGTGTCATTTTAAAATAAATGCGAAACATGTCCTCTTAAATGCCCAAATGTGTTTCCTCTAAATCTATTAACATTCACAGCATATTTCATCCATTTATTCTCTAACTCAAAAGTCCCAATTTATTTACAAAAAAAAAGACTGGGGGATACAAAGATGTAATATAGTGGCTGAATTTATCCAGAAACATAGCAGGTCAGTGTAAAGATCTGTTAATTGTTGACTTCACAGATTTTGTTTGAGTTATATTTAAAACATCTTGACATGTAGAACATTGTTTTCTGTGTGTCTGGTACAGATGTTCAGCAATATTAACCAGTTTTGAGTCTCTGATGACTTTGGACTGTGGTGGGATTGTTGGACGCACTGTGACTGTTTTCCACCCTGAGATACCATTGACACTGTGTGAAGTAGAGGTCTTCAGCACTTGGGAGCATCCAGAAAACAAATTCCCACAGCGGCCTCTTTCCTCCGGTAAATATATGTTATAGTAATGCTGACTCCTTTTGGTGCATTTCCAGTCACAGATTGAAGCATTCTCCCATTTGCAGATGACGCTGTGATTTATGGTGCATTGATTTAACATTCTTTGTTTATTTAATCTCAAATCCCAATTGTAAAACTGTTTTTTATTACAACAGAGAACACCTGTTACATTTCAATGTGCCCCTGGGCAAGGCACTTAACCCCAAGCTGCCTACCGATCTGTGTATTTGTGGGTCAATGTGGCTCTGGTGTAAAGTGCTTTGAATATTTGGTATGACCGTCATTCTATGTGATTACAGAAAAGTTGTAATTTATGTAATTTTAGCTGTCTTTAAATACAACTAAAAAATAGATTAAAGGGAGAAAAGTATCCTCACTCTACTGCACTCTAAGAAAGTGCAAAAACCCCTCCGTCATGGACAGGAGTTTCCATACACTTATTGCGTATATTTGTATGTAATCCCTACAGGGTCAAATTTCTACTTAGAGGTTCAAAGACATGGAAACATCTAAATCTTTTAATAAGAGCTACTCAAGACTCTTAAATTTCTTTGATAGATAGGAGCAAATTTCTTTTCGATTTCGATTATCAGAACCGTTCAAACGTGCAAGGAACTTTGTGAAAACCTAAGAGAATTTTATATTTATACAAATTGGGAGGCACTTTTTAAACAACTGCAGTTGTTTAAAAGTAGTTATTCAAATGTGTTACCACTACCATGTCCCAGATGAGACAAAGATTCAGTTTTTTGGTCACAATAACAAGGAAAACTCCAAATGGACCAACTTTAAGAGGAAACCGATTTGAAACAACTGATCACATGAGAATATAGGAAAACATTGGATTCACTCCATTTGGTATGTGTTTAACTGATCAGAAAAAGTTTAGCTTTGTATGCAACATTTATTCTTGTCCTGTAAAGCCAAATCCAACATTGAAAAATAACAGCTTATCTAAATGGCCTTTGATTATCTGCAGATTACTGGGGTCACAACTACATTTTCATTAATAAAGAGCCGATGACCTGGTCTCAAGCCAGAGCCTACTGCAGAGAGACGTACACCGACCTGGCCATTGTTGACCACGCTCAGGACATGAACAGAATTTTGGACCAGATGTATGAGAACAACCTTCAGAGATTTTGGATTGGTTTGTATGAAGACGAGTTAACCTGGAGTTGGTCACAATTAGATGGGGGCTACGATGGAGACTTTAAAGACGAGTTCAGGAACTGGGCTCCTAATGAACCCAGTAACCAGACTGGCATCCCGCAGTGTGTTGGCATACAAGATACTGGAGAATGGTTGGATCTAGACTGTGGCCTACTTAACCGCTTCCTATGCTTTGACGGTAAGACTGTGGAGCATTAGGAAATGCACCTTTGAATTTACTTTTGCATTTACAGATGCACACACTACACTATTTTGACCTTGCCTGAATTTGTAGAATTTAAATCCTTTTTAAAGTTTATTAGAGTTTTCTTCTGAGGCTAAAACTCAGGCGATAGAATCCAATCCTCTCCTCCCCCTCTGCTAAGAATATTTCAGTCCATGTAGGATCTTAAGTTTGACTGTTTGAGACCATCATATTTTGCGTCTTATGGCAAACCCTCCGTCTGAAAAGGTAGAAACAAGTTTGAAAGAGCAATTCTCCTTCTGACAACTTACAGGGTTGATGAATCAGGATTTTTCTGTGTCCACAGGCAGAGATGGTGCATCTCACGCTAAAGTTCTGGTGCAACCACCAATGAAATGGGCTGATGCTCAGAGGTACTGCAGGGAGAAACACACAGACCTGGTCACGGTGAGAACCTTAGCTCAGAACGAGGAGATCCGAAGCATGGTTCCGGCTGGGAAGTTGGTCTGGATTGCCCTTTCTGGAGACACCTGGAAGTGGTCTGACGGGAGGCAGAATGTGTTCCGATACTGGCAGCAGGGTCAACCGGATCACTCAGAAAACCGATCTAACTGTGCTCTTGCTGATGCTCTTGCTGGTGGAACGTGGAGAGCAGAATCGTGTGAAACCAAAGCATCTTTTCTGTGCCACTGTAAGTTCACACTGTGGATAAAGAGCTTATTGGGCGCAGCGCTGGTGGTGTAGAGGTTAAGCACGCGACCATGTGGAGAGGCAATAGACTGCGGTCCACCTCGGTGCAGCTGTTCCGGGTTCGAGGCCTGGACCTGGCGACCTTTGCCAAATCCTTGCCCCTTTTTCTTGTCTACCTACTTTCGAGAAATAAAGGCCTTTAGTGTTGCAAAAAAAGTGTAATTTCTAAGAGATGAGAGGAATGTTTTTTTTAGACATAAATATATTTGTATGTATGTCAAATGTATGTGTGTTTGCACATCAGACAGCTGGTTCTGTTCATTAGAACCAGTTTAAGGATAAATTAACTTTTATTTTTCAGCTTACAAGAAGGCATTTGTGCTGAAGATCAGCACTGACTATAATGTGTGTGACCCAACCCTCCCAGCAAAACAGATCCAAAAAAGGTGAGACTGAAAACAAAATGAAAAAAATTTTATTTTTAAAACAACAAAAAATTTTTTTTAATTTTTTTTTTCTTTCACTTTTTTAATGAATGTAGCATGTTTCATTTCTAGCTGGAGGCAAAGATGGAAAGTAAAGGCATAAGTTCCTCTAAGATCCGCTGGAGGTCATCTGGAAAACAAATTTCGGAAAAAGGGAAAAATAACACCGTAAGAATTCCTACAATCCCAAACCTTTTTTAAACATTTCCAGATTGTGAATCAGCAGTCTTGTAAAATCCTAAAAGCTGCAAAACACAAACCATCATAGCAGAACTTCTTAACTGAGAGAAATGAGTCATGTCAGCATATTATTTCTAAGAAGTTATTTTCACACATCACATTAAAGGTTTAAGATAATATGCAAAAACTGTGATAAAGACTTTGATGTAGTGAGTTAGAAACCAACAGGAAATCTAGCGGTAAAGTTTAGGATATCTGTGTCCTCATGGGGAAATTGTTAACTGGACTCCACATGGGAACGGTGAAAACTACGACCAGTAAAGTTTTTAAATTATTTGGATTACACGTTGAGGTCAATCTTGAAAAGCCACCCTTGTGTTTTGATACCAAATATACAACTTTTTCAGAACGATGATGTCATAACTCTTAAACCTGAATGTGTTGGATGAAGACATTTCTATAAACAAACAAATAAAAAAAGAAAAACAGTTAAAAAATTATGGTTCTGGATAAACTCCATTTTTGTCTGGCAAGAAAACAGCTAATTGCAAAACATCAGACAGACGTCTATAAACACATAAGGATCAGCTGGCTTCCCCTAGTGGCTCTAAAAAGACTTGTAAGTAGGATCTGCACCTCAGTGAACACACATGGCTGTCCCGGTTACAAGCCTGAGGCAACATAATAACTTGGCCTGCAGGGAGGCTACAAAAGCAGCGCTAAGAGACAGCAAGGGTGGATGTGCGTGTTAATTTCTCCTGTTGTTCTGTAGTGAAATGAAGTATTGTTAATTAAAAGAGAAAAGATTAGAGATCACACTGTAAAAGCAGTGACTGTGTGTGTGTTTTCTTTCCAATAGGTGTGTGCCATCAGTTGGAGGTACAACATGAGGACCATAAGAAAAAACCTTTGGAGAGTTCTCTTGCAACAGGTGGAGGTTTTTGTGCTATTTTACACATTCACTGCAGGAACTGCAGCCCCTGTGGTTCATATTACAGCTTTATTCAGTCTGACCTTAGAGCAGAAGCATAAATCACATTAGTTCGATGACTGACTGTGGGGACTAGATGTTGTCTCTTTACTGTCATCTTGGAGTAGAAATAAGTTTGTGACCAAGACCGGTCCATTCCCTTTCACTGAGCAAAAGAAAACATAACTATGCAACAGCTTTTTATTCACTATTTTCTAAAAATAAAACAATCGTTTAAGTTGTCTATTTGCTGTAAACTAATTAATTAAGCTAAGAATTTTCCATATTCAATGCCGATTATACAGCGTTCTGGTTTACTGCACTTTTGTTTATTACACGTTTAAGTTAGTTGATGTGAAGGTTTTCTGCTAACATCAGATCACTGTCTGTAGCTGAAGCTATTTCTTTATTATCAGGTAGTCAGTGTTTGAAATCCCAGATAATATATTAAACATTTAAAATGCCATGAACTTCTATTGTACTCTACATTTATTGAATAAAGTCAGAAACCTTATCATCCCAGTCAGAACTTTTGTAAACTTTTACACTTATCAATCAGATTTTGTGTGTGACCATATATTCATGTTTTACATAATACAGGTTAGGGAGATGTTTTTGTTCAGAATGACACATTAATGAAATGTAAAAAATAAACAAGGTGTATTGTAGAGAAAATTCTTTAACAGCAGCGGAGCGGAAATATCAAACACATGCAGTGACAACTGATTTCCTTGCAAAAATATAAACATACAGAGCTACCAAAACATGGACTAACAGCCCCGGCAAGGAGAACATTAATCAGAGAAGCAGCCAACAGTCGCATGGTGACTCTGGAAAAGCTGCAGAGATTCATGGCTCAGGTGGGAAAATCTGTTGACAGAAGAGCTATTACTTACTTACAAAAAGGCCATAAAACGTCACATTTAAATTTTGCCACAAGCATGTAGGGGACACACCTTGGTCAGTTTAGACCAAAACTGAACTAGCCAACATGTAAAAGGCTGCATGCGGCAGAAAATGATTAGTAGATATCACATCCTAAATGTGAAACTAACCCTAAACATGACCTAAACGTAATTCACAACTTAGTCCTAAACCTAACCCATAACTCAACAACAGCATTTTCCCTCATGGGGGAACGCAGGGCGTTGTCAGAAAATGGTCCTCGTAAAGACCGCACACACACACACACACACACACACACACACACACACACACAGTGTGGAGACTGAATCAGAAGAATGACCCACACACACACACACAGTATGGTGGCTGAATCAGAAGGATGGGGTTGAAGGTTGAGCTTGATACGGAGTTCAGTTGGAGAATAACAGTTTTTTCTCTAAAACCCCTTGATAACTTTTAGCTCTAAGTTGAAAATTTTTTTTTTAGGAAAGTTAAAGGTAACTAAAATTATCATTCCTTTCCAAAATGGAGTCTCTCATGATTACAAACAAACACATCGTCATTAGAGTCTGTTTATAACTTGGAAACAGTATACTGAGGGTTTGTAGTGTTTCTGTTAGTGACATATTTGTCTTACCTCTTTATCCTGCTGTCCCGTCAGTCTGCAGAAGTGGAAGGTTTGCTCATTCTATCGCGGTAGGGAAGCATAATATTTATTTACTTTTAGGTCTTTCTATCTTGAACTGATTTAAACTGGCTCATATGTTCAGCAAATAGGTCCTGCCGGAAAGCAAAATGAAATTACAATTCTGTCAGGTTACATGGTTCATTTTATTAGGATTTCATGTGACAGGACAGCATTAAGTTCAGTATACCTTTAAAGTATAAAGGCTGCATGTATTTTTTAGATGTATTAACGCGTGGAAAACATACAATTCAATAATAACACCCTTAAACACACCCCTGTATTATAATTGGTTCATTTAATGTCTCGCCCCTAATGACGACATCCAATCAGCATGCACGGTTACGCCCCTCGGCCACACCCCGTTGACCCATGACCTCCCCGCCCTAATGACCCCATGACCCCCCTTCAGTTCCCAAGTTCACCTGTCAAAAGTTTGATAAAAAGGTGTAGTATTATCTCTCACATGCATGCAGGGTGAGGACTGATGGTTAGCCCCAAAGACACTGAACTTCATATTCATAATCACAAAAAGTATCTACAAATAAATATATGACCAATTTTATGTTTACCTGACTTTGGATTTTTAAATTCTCTATGAAAATATCTTGAAACCAATCTACTAGACGTTGTTAATGAAACCGTCTGCCGCATCCCCGTCCCTAACAATCAGTTTAATTATTACACTGAATGTGTCTAGTAACGTTTTCAGTCATAATATTTAGAAAAATGTCTGGGTTTACATGTGTTTACTGTGAAAAATGATCAAGGTATCAGGTTGCAACTGCGGCAGCTTGATCTGTTGCCAGCTTTTCCTTTTTTATTAAAAAACTTTAGCTGCTTAGAGCACTACAACAATTTATGTCTACATTAAATGCTTGTGCAATAAAAAAAAACAGTTTGAATAGTATTGATGTTTTTATACACAGTCTGAAAACTTCACCAGAAGCCAGGGGGTCGGGATCTGAGATTAGAACTGGAACCTACTGTCGCCATTGGTGTGACATGTTTACAGCTCCATGGGGCTGTGTGGAGTAAGATACATTTCAAGAATGTCTGCAGTGTAAGTCAGGTTCAAATTATTAAAATGTGTCCCTGGTGACTAAAATGAAAGGATGTGCTCTGCGGAGAATACGTGGTGGCCCTGAAAGAGCCTTTGATGGACTGGGTGGTGACTGAACATAGCTGATTTTTGTACTACGGGCTTCATAAAGTCCTCTTTCCTGGTTGGAGACTTTCGGGGGCTTCTTGGCTGCCTTCTTAGCTTCAGTAGGAGCTTCTATCACCTTCTTGGCTGGTTTCATGGCTTTAAGCTCCTTCTTTGCAAGCTTGCAAGTCCCCAGGAGGATCATATCGTAATAAATCCATTAGGATGCAATAAAAACTTGAAAGTTTAAATTACATTATTTCATTCAATCAGCAACCAAAGTTCTTAAAGAAGAGTGTGTGGCTCTTAAAAGAGCCGTTTGTGGGGCTGTTTTCTCCAGCAGTCATCGGGTTGGGGGCTTTACTTGGCCTTGGCAGCCTTCTCGGTCTTCTTGGGCAGAGATCCGTCGCTACCAGAAGTTCATGGATCTGCTGATCCGCAAGCTGCCCTTCCAACGGCTGGTCAGGGAGATCGCTCAGGACTTCAAGACCGACCTGCGCTTCCAGAGCTCCGCCGTCATGGCTCTGCAGGAGGCCAGCGAGGCTTACCTGGTGGGTCTGTTCGAGGATACCAACCTGTGCGCCATCCACGCCAAGAGGGTCACCATCATGCCCAAAGACATCCAGCTGGCCCGCCGCATCCGTGGAGAGAGAGCTTAGAGACGGAGGTCAACAAAAACACACAATGGCTCTTTTAAGAGCCACCAACACCATTTATGAGCTTTCTCATTATTTAGTATTTTGTCATATTTTATATCAGCACAATTAGTATTATAATAAATAAACATCTAAAATTCTTCAGAAGCAGCCTTTTCTCATTTCATTTAAACTTATTTAAAGAAAGGAATCCTTTTTCTCAGACTTTTGACTAATTCTTTTGAGTCACCAGGGAATATGTATGTTGGTCTTGATTCAGGTTTTGATCTTGTCCACATCTCTCTGTGTTTGGATTGTGAACATCTGTTCTCTTTAGTTTGTTTTTGGAACATCAGAACTGCACCTAGTCACAAGAGTTCAGAATTTAAATTAGTTCAGACTGACTGAATATTAAAAGCATCATTCATGTTTTGATCAGTTCTATATGTCACATTTGCATGTCTGTACTGAAAGCTGTCATAATGAACCACATGTTTTTATATTATGCTAAGCCTGAGAATAAAGTCATGATGAAATCAATTGTTTTTGTAACCTATACATGTCTTCTGCAAATAAACATTTGAAGTACATTTTATTAACTCTAATTACGGTACAGTTGTGCTAACAAGGCCACAATTCATTTGAATACAACTCATAGGTGGGTCTACTAACACTAGAATACAGAGTCTTTTGCCATTTATAATGTAGGGTATAACAATAAGTATTAGCTATGTAGCGTGTCTGAGTGATATGATGTCACCCGAACGGGGCTGTGATGTAGACATGTACGAAGCTGTACCAATTAAACCAAAATGAAAATTCAACTGCAGTAGCCACTGTTCAACCCAAAAAGGGCAGCACAGGACACAGGACAAAGTTTACATGAAATTAAAAAAAATAGCACAGTAAAATAAAGATGGCACACTTAAGGCCCAGTTTATATAGTTCATCTGCAAAGAAGTTGATTTGGGGTTTAATTCCTCTTTCATTAGCTGTTCGGGAAATCCATTGTTCGGAGAGTCTTGCTGACTCCAACTAAACGCAAACCGGATGGAATAGCATGCCGCTGCAAGATGCTGTGGTAGCCATGCTGGTTCAGTATGCCTTCAATTTTGAATAAATCCCCAACAGTGTCACCAGCAAAGCACCCCCACACCATCACACCTCCTCCTCCATGCTTCACGGTGGGAACCAGGCATGTAGAGCCCATCCGTTCACCTCTTCTGCGCCGCACAAAGACACGGTGGTTGGAACCAAAGATCTCAAACTTGGACTCATCAGACCAAAGCACAGATTTCCACTGGTCTAATGTCCATTCCTTGTGTTCTTTAGCTCAAACTAGTCTCTTCTGCTTGTTGCCTGTCCTCAGCAGTGGTTTCCTAGCAGCTATTTTACCATGAAGGCCAGATTCACACAGTCTCCTCTTAACAGTTGTTCTAGAGATGTGTCTGCTGCTAGAACTCTGTGTGGCATTGACCTGTTCTCTAATCTGAGCTGCTGTTAACCTGCGATTTCTGAGGCTGGTGACTCGGATGAACTTATCGTCCGCAGCAAAGGTGACTCTTGGTCTTCCTTTCCTGGGGCGGTCTTCATGTGAGCCAGTTTCTTTGTAGGGCTTGATGGTTTTTGCGACTGCACTTGGGGACACTTTCAAAGTTTTCCAAATTGTTCGAACTGACTGACCTTCATTTCTTAAAGTAATAATGGCCACTTGTTTTTCTTTACTTAGCTGCGTTCTTCTTGCCATAATACAAATTCTAACAGTCTATTCAGTAGGACAATCAGTTGTGTACTGTATCCACCTCCTGCACAACACAACTGATGGTCCCAACCCCATTTATAAGGCTTGAAATCCCACTTATTAAACCTGAAAGGGCACACCTGTGAAGTGAAAACCATTTCAGGTGACTACCTCTTGAAGCTCATCAACAGAATGCCAAGAGTGTGCGGAGCATGAATCAAAGCAAAAGGTGGCTACTTTGAAGAACCTAGAATATAAGACATATTTTCAGTTGTTTCACACTTTTTTGTTCAGTATATAATTTCACATGTGTTAATTCATAGTTTTGATGCCTTCAGTGTGAAGCTACAATATTCATAGTCATAAAAATAAAGACAACTCTTTGAATGAGAAGGTGTGTCCAAACTTTTGGTCTGTACGGTATATATAGATATATACATCTATATATATATAGATGTATATATCTAGATAGATAGATAGAGATAGATAGATAGATAGATAGATAGATAGATAGATAGATAGATAGATAGATAGATAGATAGATAGATAGACAGACAGACATAGATATGAAGAGAGAGAAAGAGATTGAGGAAAAAAAATCTTTCATACTCAAGGTAATCAATACAAACATCCTTTATTTTTTTTGCTCTAATAAGTGAAAACAACTATCATTGTACAAAAGAACTCACATGCATCCCAGTCCAAAAGTATGGACTCCTTTTTATGAGATTTCTAAAGAAAAGACTGAATTTTCATATAACATTAAATGGAAGGATGAGTCCAATAGTTTCTTATTCAATTATCTTCATTTCTTCAGTTTATATGCACCATAACTATTCACGATTGTAAAATGATAATTTGAATAAAGACAGGAAAAATTTCATTTGTGGTAGATAACTAAAGCTCTTTAACAAACTTGTGCGCCCTCTCAAAAGTCATTAGCAATCTAATACACACTGTGTCATTAAAATATTTAGCCACATGGCTCAAAATTCAAGATCAGAACATTTTGAAATATTCATAAAAACAGTGTTTAGGACATGTTAGAATCCAGCTTTTTGGTTCAAATTTACAATGCTGACATCAGCAGTGTTCTGTTGCTGCTTTGTACAGGAACCTTTATAAAGATGTCTTCACTGGCATTCAGAGGTGTTTCATTGAGCTCCAGCTTTGAAGACGACAGGACCCCTGATGTTGAAGGCAAGATAAAAATGCCCAGAGTTCACTGCCGATCTGCTACATTTACACTCTCTTCTGGCTGTTATTGTCTTCCCTCCAACACAAACAACTACTTCAGCTTCTTTTCCGGTTTGTTGCATTTTAATGGTCTTGATTTGGACTGGCTGAAGCATAGTTTGGATTTCCTGCAGACGCCACGCTTTCCCACTCTTCCACATATCATTGATCTTCCTTCTTTTCGTTTTGTTTCTTTTGGGGTCATTACCAAGCTGAGGTTCCACAGTGCATTCCACCACTTCATCCAGTCTAGACTTGTGGATCCATCTGCTAAGCCCAGAACCCTTTCCAAGAAAAAACAGTGGCAACAGGTAACGACCTTGAAGGTACTTCCCATAGATGTTATCATAGGCATGTTCCATTAAGGTGACATATTGTTCCAGTTTAAATATGAGACCAGGAGACTGCTGTTCAGATTCTTCTCCTGTATCTTCCTCATTTATGTCTGCTTCCTCCCAGGCTTGGACCTGAAGTGGTTCTTCATGGTCCTCATCTTGACCTGTCTGAAGCTTTTCCTCTGGCCAAAATAACAGTAGGACCAAAAGGTAAAATTCTGGGTCTCCATCTTCCATCCCGGTGGACAGGATTTTCCGAAGTATTGACTGCAGTTCTCTAACTGGGGGGTGTATTGGAGAGTGAGGCACCTTGTTGCTTAAGATGATGTTTGAAAGGATGTACCTCTCTGCCACTTTGACATCCTCTACATTTTCCTCATAAATAGTCTTTAATTCATCTCGGATTTGCTCCAAATATGACTGTTTTTTCTCAGTCACCTTAGACTTGAAAGCTCGTTTTTCCTTCGACACAAAAAGGCCGTGATTCAGACAGTTCAGAAGAGCTGGGAAGCTGGTGGAATCAGCTGCGTCTTTTGCTGTGTATGCTTCATAGCAAGAGGCAACATCTTTCCAAAAGTAATCTGGCTCCTCGGTTATCCAGTTAGGTGTGGAGTAGTTGAGATACCGTTCAAAAAATTTGAATTTAGCTTCAACTCTCAATTTTAGGCTCTCCTTGAATGGATTAAAATGTTTACATTTCTCAGAGAGTATCTTGGCCACTTGAATGAAACCAAAGATTCCTCTGTTGTTGAACTTTGACAAACCAACACAGTTACTGAGTCCAACGTCTAATTCTTTTTCAGCTTTTTCCTCCTCGTCATTGAAAGCTCCAATGGCTTTCTGTGCCATGGCATTTACTTCAGCGGGTGAACTGCTTATTTCCCTCAGCAGCCAGTTCTTATACACCTGTCCAAGTGTGTCAGCAGGATAAGAGTTTTTAGGATCTCAATAGAGAGCCTCTAATGCCCAAGTTTCTGCTTCTTCATTGCTTATGTCTTTTTGGTAATACAGGCGAGCAATTGTTTGAGGATAGATAAACTTGTCTCCAAATGTGCTTGAAGCTTTTTTTAATACTGAGATAGCTTCAGAATACTTATTTTTGTATAGGTGTTCTATCAGTGGTGAGAACTGCTTTTTGTCACCTTTACCAATTTTTCTCTCTGTCAGTAGATCTTTGATAAGTTGGACTATGCGAGGTGGGGCTTTGTCTTCACACAGTAAAACTATACATTCATCTGCTATAGAACTTGGAGATATCCTGAGGTCAGCCAATAGCTCCAAACATCTTTTTGCAATCTCTTGGTTAATCAGAGACACACGTGAGGAGGGTGCTCTGATAACACTGAGGAAGGGCATCATTCTTTTCTCAAATGAGAAATCTTCACCAACCTGACAAGGTGTTTTGAGGATCTGCTGACACTCATTTATGAGCAGGTAGGACTTTGGAACATATGCATTCAGTAGAGCCAACATTGAGAATAACTTTGTGTTGGCAGACTTCGGGTTATTTTGCACATATGCAGCTATGTCTGGTTTAAGAAGATGGAATAAAAGTTCATCTGATGGCTCTTCACTTAGGTTAGGGATCACACTTTCTTCTGAGTTATTTTCCATGGTGGTCTAACCAAATGGAAGAGATGTCTATTTTGTGCTTATGAAAAAAACTGTTCACCACAGTTTAAATACCTAAAATAGAGAAGAAACTGTCAAAAAATATTGAAAATACATAGGCATTTATGGTAAAAGTGTTGTAACTGGTGCATTGAAAAAACATAAATGTACAATATATTCTCAGAACAATTCAGACTGTCAAAACTTATTTAAACTATATATCTTTCTGAGAAAAATCTGAAAAAAAATAAATGTTTTTCAAAACAAACACAGATGAGCACACAGAATCAAATCTTCTTACCTGCTGGAGTTTCAGCAGGTGTGCCGCTGACTATTTCTTACCAGCTTTAAATACCAGCTTTTCCCCATGCTTTGAATACTTGCATCTTGAATATGATTTGAGTTTCTCTTTAAGTGCCCTTGTTCTTTGTTCCTTCCTACTGATGATAACAATAGTTATGCTGCATTAACAGCTCAAGCCTGAAAGACCAGATGCCACCTAACATAAGTTGTGTTTCTTTAGAAATTATGGTTTGGTTCTGCTTTCTTGTAAATGACCACATTAAAAGAAAATGTGTTTTAGATTTCTATTGAAGGAACAGATAATAAGGTAAATGGATCATACAGCTTAATGCAAAAGTATAAGGGTTTTAAATTAGTGAGTGCTAAGCTTGCTTGCACCATTATTGTTTTTTTAGATTTAAATAGTTTTTCCTTTGTTAAAATCTGCTCTATAAGCTGCTCCAGGTTGGCTTCGCATTAGACCTTCAGTAGGAAAGCTCCTTCCTTATTTAACTAAATCCGAACCAAAGCAGTCTGAAGACTATAAATTCGATATTGCATGAATAAAATTCTAACTCAATTAAGAAAGCAAGCATGTTGTACAATTTCTAAAAGCATTTACATTGCAATTAAGCATACATCAAGACTAATTAACCTAAAAAGGCTGTGGTTTTTGTTGGACAAATGAGTCTATTGGCAGAACCTCAGTGAGTGTTACTTTATACGGTGATTTGCCTTCCTTTAGCTCACTGACTAGTTTTTTCAGCTCACAACATCACAGCTGTGCATGACAAGCTTTGTTCTCATCAATTCATTGGATAAAATTGAAACTATGTTTTACACCAATGAATAGGGTGCCCTCTAATTGTATTGGCATCCTTGGTATGATGTGGTAAGATGTGTAAATTCATATTTGAGCATAAACTCACACTAAAATATTAATGTTAAAAATGTGTTTGCTTTATGAAATGTCCGGGTATTTCAAGTATATAATGATATCAGGAAATTAAAAAAGGTTCCAAGGGGCTTTAAAAGTCAAAAAGGCCCACAGCATTACAGTTCATCCACCATACTCAACAGTGGGAATGAGGTTCGCTCCCCATATTAATTTTATTTCATGCCAGACCCACTTTAAGCGCCTACTGTCAAAAAGCTTAATCTTAGTCATCTGACTAAAGCACAAATTTAAAGTAAAGAGAAATTTGTCTGTGATGACAGGATAGAAAAGGCTTTTTTTTCCTTGCATCACTCCTAAACAAGCAGTTAGCTATAGATATACTCTAAGAGTTGCCATGGCGACTTGGAGGCCCTAAGATGGCTCAAGGGTTAAGATTCCTTTGTTTATCACTTGTCCAGAGATACAGAGTGAATAATTTAGTAAAATGTGGGCAGGGGGATACGGACCCCTGTGTCACCTCATATTTATACCCAGGTAATCAGGAAGTGATGATAACTAACTGAAAGTTCCTCTCATCAAGTTAGAAAAATAAGCTATAAATAAAAAAATGCTTCAGTTCATTGATCTATTGAATTTATGGTGTTGTCTGGGAGAATTTGATTCTCTGGCAGAACTGAAACTGATTATTATTTAAAATGTGAATTTTTTCCCCCCTCACTGAATAAATATGCTGAAATTAAAGGTTGGATTTTCCTTTCTTTTCAGTGTGAGATTTGTTTCTGCAATTAAAGAGCCGAGAGGTCAGTCAGTCATTTTCTATACCGCTTATTCCATAGCGGATCGCGGGGAAGCTGGTGCTTATCTCCATCAGTCTATGGCGAGAGGCGGGGTACATCCTGGACAGGTCGCCAGTCCATCGCAGGGCAACAACAAACAACCATGCACACACTCATTCATACACCTAAGGGCAATTTAGAGTGACCAATTAACCTAACAGGCATGTCTTTGGACTGTGGGAGGAAGCCGGAATATCCGGAGAGAACCCACACATGCACGGGGAGAACATGCAAACTCAATGCAGAAAGACCCCCGGCCGCGAGTCGAACCCAGGACCTTCTTGCTGCAAGGCAACATTGATACCAACTGCGCCACCGTGCAGTATATACATATATATATTAATATATAAGAGATAATACTACACCCTTTCATCAAACTTTTTGACAGGTGACCTTTGACCTTTAAGGGGGGTGGGGAGGTCATGGGTCAACAGGGTTTGACCGAGGGGCATAACCATGCATGTTGATTGGATGTCGTCATGAGTGGCGAGACCTTAAATGAGCCAATAATAATACAGGGGTGTTTTTAAGGGTGTAACGGGGAAGGCCTTAAATGAACCAATGAAAACACAGGGGGTGTGTATGATATGAATAAAACAAGACAAATATGGTATTATCAGAAACTGTACGGCATCAGCAGCAATTAAAATAGAGGGATGTGTGTTTAAGGGTGTTATTATAGAATTGTATGTTTTTCAGGAGTTAATACATCTAAACAATACATGCAGCCTTTATACTTTAAAGGTATACTGAACTTAATGCTGGCCTGTCACATGAAATCCTAATACAATGAACTGTAAGTTCATTTTGTTTTACAGCAGGACATATTTGCTGAATCTATGAGTCAGTTTAAATTGGATCAAATTAGAAAGACCTAAAAGTAAAAAAAATTGTGATTCCCTACCGCAACAGAATGAGCAGACCGTCCACTTCAGCATAAACATCATAAAAGAACACAATCCAATTCCCTCCTGTGTGTGTGTGTGTGTGTGTGTATTGATTTGAACTCTGGCTACCGTCCAAAGTTTCAAGGCAGATGTTCATGAAAAAGGTGGGGGCATTGCCTATGTCAAAGTGGCCCTGCAGCAATGTCAGAGGTCACTGGTGTCTCACCATTATCACATGCTTTTTCGCACAAGTAAGTGAGTTATATACCTTAAGTGCAATCCTTTCCGTATGTAGGGGGTAATTCGGTAATTGGACCTCTTCAGCATTTTGGGGGGCGTTGGCAATAAAAAGTTACTTTCAGAATACCCCCGAGAGGAGAGACATCAGTGGTTTCGACACCCTCAACAGCGTCAAGTCAAGCCTAAAAAGGTTCAAAATTGTTACACTGAAAAATGCTAGTAGAACTCTATTTTTAAAACTTGTTGCATTGAAAACACCAGTACAGAAAAAACAATGTCGTTACATATTTCAGGAAAAGAAGAAATTGCTGGATCTGGTTCTAGCGATTCACAGAAGTACAATACCGTCTTTACAAGTAAGTAATCATCTTTAAGAAATCATTAATTGCATGTGAATGTTCTCTAATATTGTTTAATTTTTATATATATATATATATATATATATATATACAGGGGTTGGACAATGAAACTGAAACACCTGGTTTTAGACCACAAGAATTTATTAGTTTGATGTAGGGCCTCCTTTTGCGGCCAATACAGCGTCAATTCGTCTTGGGAATGACATATACAAGTCCTGCACAGTGGTCAGAGGGATTTTAAGCCATTCTTCTTGTAGGATAGTGGCCAGGTCACTACGTGATACTGGTGGAGGAAAACGTTTCCTGACTCGCTCCTCCAAAACACCCCAAAGTGGCTCAATAATATTTAGATCTGGTGACTGTGCAGGCCATTGGAGATGTTCAACTTCACTTTCATGTTCATCAAACCAATCTTTCACCAGTCTTGCTGTGTGTATTGGTGCATTGTCATCCTGATACACGGCACTGCCTTCAAGATACAATGTTTGAACCGTTGGATGCACGTGGTCCTCAAGAATGGTTCGGTAGTCCTTGACAGTGACGTGCCCATCTAGCACAAGTATTGGGCCAAGGGAATGCCATGATATGGCAGCCCAAACCATCACTGATCCACCCCCATGCTTCACCCTGGGCATGCAACAGTCTGGGTGGTACGCTTCTTTGGGGCTTCTCCACACCGTAACTCTCCCGGATGTGGGGAAAACAGTAAAGGTGGACTCATCAGAGAACAATACATGTTTCACATTGTCCACAGCCCAAGATTTGCGCTCCTTGCACCATTGAAACCGACGTTTGGCATTGGCATGAGTGACCAAAGGTTTGGCTATAGCAGCCCGGCCGTGTATATTGACCCTGTGGAGCTCCCGACGGACAGTTCTGGTGGAAACAGGAGAGTTGAGGTGCACATTTGATTCTGCCGTGATTTGGGCAGCCGTGGTTTTATGTTTTTTGGATACAGTCCGGGTTAGCACCCGAACATCCCTTTCAGACAGCTTCCTCTTGCGTCCACAGTTAATCCTGTTGAATGTGGTTCGTCCTTCTTGGTGGTATGCTGACATTACCCTTGATACCGTGGCTCTTGATACATCACAAAGACTTGATGTCTTGGTCACAGATGCGGCAGCAAGACGTGCACCAACAATTTGTCCTCTTTTGAACTCTGGCATGTCACCCATAATGTTGTGTGCATTTCAATATTTTGAGCAAAACTGTGCTCTTACCCTGCTAATTGAACCTTCACACTCTGCTCTTACTGGTGCAATGTGCAATCAATGAAGACTGGCTACCAGGCTGGTCCAATTTAGCCATGAAACCTCCTACCCTAAAATGACAGGTGTTTCAGTTTCATTGTCCAACCCCTGTATATATATATATATATATATTTTATATATATATATATATATATATATATATATATATATATATATATATACATATATATTTTGTTTCTTTTTTTCTTAGACCCCGCTCATGAATTTGATGATTTTATCTTGACACAAAGTGAATATGGTATTTAATGTTAAATGCAACAGCATTTTATAGTTAACGAATAAATCAGCTAACATTGAACAACTCTACTCATAGATTTGATGACAGAGGTAAAACAGAATGAACATGTTGGAGTGGTCGCCGGCCTGAATCATGCATCTCCCAGACAGTCAAAGTTGAGGAGACGGCTTATCACTAAAAAACAAGATCCAATTACATCTGGACTTTCTTCTATCAAAGAAGAAAGAGAGTCTCATGCATTAAATACGCCACCGCAAATTATCATCATTTCCCCTGAAAGCACACCTGATAAACTGCCAACTGCTCCCGGGAGAGAGAGTAAGTTCCAAAAAAAACCTTTTTCTTTTAAGGTTGAATGTAGAATATTAGATAATTGTTTAAGCCACAGATAAAAACTGTTTTACAGATTTAACGGAGAACGTGTCTCTGAAAGAAGAAAAAGCGGGAAAAGCAGCTTTGATCAAGCAAACTAATGATGAACTTGGAATAAGCAATGCACAGCCATCAGCTGTGGAACGGCAAGGTAAGAATGAAAATAACAATAATATCTATAACAATATACAATCTATATCTATGGTCGCTGGTGCTGAGACACCAGCGACCATAGTCAAATGTCTGCCAGGGGCCAGAACGGGCGACATCAAATCATACCTGAAACTGCTGGCTAAGGATGAGCGTAAATACAGTAAGATTGTTATTCACGCTGGCGGTAATGACACCCGGTTACGTCAATTGGAGGTCACTAAAGTTACTGTTTGCATTTTGGGGAAAACCTGTTCTGAAACGGAGAGACGGCATCCATCCCACTTTGGATGGAGCAGCTCTTCTTTCTAGGAATCTGGCCGAATTTATTAGTTCTCCAAAACTCTGACAACCCAGGGTTCAGACCAGGAAGCAGGGTCGTAGTTTAATACTCCTCTCTGCAGCTTCTGTACTGCTACCCACCCATTACCCTATAAAGACAGTGTGTCGCACACGGCCAGAATTGAATAGATTAAAAAATTATCTAAAAAAAGGAAATCAGGAAAATCTAATAAAAGTAAACACAACTCAGACTAAAAATGAAAATAAAACAATTAAATGTGGCTTACTGAACATAAGATACCTCTCTTCAAAGACTTTGCTAGTTAGTGACCTGATTTGTGACAATCAAATTGATTTATTTTGCCTTACAGAAACCTGGCTGCTGTAAGAGGATTATGTTACTATAAATGAGTCAACTCCTACTAATTATTTAAATTTTCACATTCCTCGAAATACTGGGCGAGGAGGAGTAGCAGCAACCATCTTTCAGTCCGATTTATTGACTAGTCCCAGACCAATCAATAGCTACAACTCTTTTGAATATTTAATCCTTAGTTTTCCTCATCCAAATTGCAAAGCGCTAAAACCACTTCTGTTTGTTGTTTTATACTGTCCACCAGGCCCTTACTCTCAATTTTTAGATCAGTTTTCAGGCCTTTTATCTGATTTAGTGTTAAATACAGATAAAGTTATTATAGTGGGGGATTTTAACATTCATGTTGACACTGAAAGTGATAGTTTAAATATAGCCTTTAATGGTATCTTAGACTCAATTGGCTTTACTCAAAACATTAACAAACATACCCACATTTGTCTTCATTCTCTGGACCTTGTGCTGACATATGGCATTGAGTGTAAAGACATAACAATATTTTCTCACAACCCTGTGCTGTCTGACCATTTTTTAATAACCTTTGAGTTTAATTTAACCGAGTACTCCACACCTGAAAGAAAATGTCATTATAGTAGATCATTATCAGACAATGCTGTAACAACCTTTAAAGAATCTGTTCCACTTTTAATCTCCTCATTATCACAGAAAAGCAAAGTGGAGGGCAATAATTCTGTTTCTGCCCCTTCACAAATTGATTCTCTTGTTCAGAGTGTTACTTCATCATTGCGTGGTGCATTAGACAATGCAGCCCCCTTGAAAAAGAAGTTAATTATTCATAGGAGGCAGGCTCCCTGGTTTAATTCAGAGCGGCGTACTTTAAAGCACAATGTTAGAAAATTGGAGTGAAAATGGCGCTCTACACACCTAGAAGATTCCTACTTAATCTGGTAAAATAGCCTACTGTTGTATAAAAAAACACTTCAACAAGGTAGAACAGCTTATTTCTCATCCTTAATAGAAGAGAACAAGAATAATCCTAGGTTTCTCTTTAGTACAGTTGCTAAACTTACACAGAGTCATAGGTCTGTTGAGCCATCCATTCCCTTAGCTCTCAGCAGTCATGACTTTATGGGATTCTTCCAAAATAAAATTGATTCTATTAAGAAGAAAATCTTTGACATACTCCTGAAGATGATTACTTCATCCTCAACAAGTGAGACAATATTGGAAGTAACTGTAGAACCTGACCTGTGTTTGGACTGTTTTGATCCTTTGGAGCTTCCTGAGTTATCAGAAATATTAGCTTCATCTAAACCTTCAACTTGTATGTTAGACCCAATCCCAACCAAATTATTTAAGGAAGTGTTCCCTCTGATTACCAGCCCCATTTTAGATACGATTAATTTATCTTTAGTAAATGGGTATGTACCACAAGCTTTTAAGGTAGCTGTAATTAAACCTTTGCTTAAGAAA
Organism: Crenichthys baileyi; assembly: GCA_036173005.1. Lineage (NCBI taxonomy): Eukaryota > Metazoa > Chordata > Actinopteri > Cyprinodontiformes > Goodeidae > Crenichthys > Crenichthys baileyi. Next base: position 111,197 of record JAHHUM010000034.1, read on the forward strand.
CCTTCGCTTGATCGAGATGACTTAATAAATTACAGACGTATATCCAATCTTCCATTCTTATCTAAAATTCTTGAGAAAATAGTTGCTAATCAAATATGTGAGCATTTACACAGCAATGATCTGTTTGAAGAGTTTCAGTCAGGCTTCAGAGCTCATCATAGCACTGAAACAGCTCTGCTGAAAGTCACTAATGATATTCTTATGGCCTCAGATAATGGACTTGTGTCTGTACTGGTTCTGTTAGATCTCAGTGCTGCATTTGATACAGTCGATCACAATATTCTCTTAGAAAGGCTGGAACATGCTGTAGGGATCAGGGGAACAGCGCTAGGCTGGTTTAAATCTTATTTGTCTGACAGATTCCAGTTTGTTCATGTAAATGATAAATTATCATTAAACTCCAGGGTTCATTGTGGAGTACCACAGGGTTCAGTACTTGGGCCAGTTCTCTTTACTATATATATGCTTCCAATAGGTCAAATTATCAGGCAGCATAGAATAAATTTTCACTGTTACGCTGATGACACTCAGCTTTACTTATCCATAAATCCTGAAGAGCCCAACCAGTTAGATAGACTACAGGCATGTCTTGAAGACATAAAAACTTGGATGACTTTAAATTTTCTGCTTCTAAATTCAGACAAGACAGAAGTTGTCGTCTTTGGACCGGAGTCTTTAAAAAAGAAACTGCTTAGTCAATCACTTAACCTGGATGGCATTAAATTGACCTCCGATAATAAAGTAAAAAAACCTTGGTGTTATTTTTTGACCAGGACATGTCATTTAAATCCCATATTAAAACAGGTTTCTAGGATTTCCTTTTTTCATCTCCGGACGTTGCCAAAATTAGAAATATCCTGTCCAGGATTGATGCTGAAAAACTAGTCCATGCATTTGTTACTTCAAGGCTGGACTATTGTAATTCTTTACTATCAGGATGTCCACAAAATTCAGTTAAAAGTCTTCAGCTGATTCAAAATGCTGCAGCAAGAGTTCTGCTGAAAATTAAAAAGAGAGATCATATTTCCCCTACTTTAGCTTCCCTTCATTGGCTCCCTGTTAAATCCAGAATAGAATTTAAAATTCTCCTCCTCACATATAAAGCCCTTAATGATTTAGCTCCATCATACATCAGAGATCTGATTGTTCCATATGTTCCTAACAGAGCACTTCGTTCTCAGACTGCAGGTTTACTGGTGGTTCCTAGAGTCTCTAGAAGTAGAATGGGAGGCAGATCCTTTAGTTACCAGGCTCCTCTCCTGTGGAACCAGCTCCCAGTTTTAATCCGTGAGGCGGACACCCTGTCTACTTTTAAGGCTAGGCTTAAAACTTTCCTTTTTGATAAAGCTTATAGTTAGAGTGGCTTAGGTTATCCTGAGCTATCTTCCTTATTTTACCTCCGTCTTCTTCTCCCCTTGTTGGATGGAGTAAGGGGGAGTCAGGTTTAGCCTAAACCGGCTCAGTTATGGTTGAGGTGCAAACACACACTACATTTCTGCTACCTGTATGACCCCCTCTCTTTTCCAATAGTTATAATCAATCTGACAGAGAGAGGTATCCCAATCGTTGTGGTTTTTAGTATAACAATGACCATCAGTGGGCTCTAGATGGACAAACTGTCTACTTTTAAGGCTAGGCTTAAAACTTTCCTCTTTGATAAAGCTTATAGTTAGAGTGGTTTAGTTTATCCTGAACTATCTCTGTAGTTATGCTGCTATAGGCTTAGGCTGCTGGAGGACATAATGACCACTTTCACCCTCTTCGCTACTTTCTCACACTACTCTTCAATTTTGTATTATTTGCTGTTATTTCAGCTTTTAACTTTGTTCTCTCTCTTTTCTCTTCCTAGAAGCTACACCTGGCCTGACTCTGTGTCTACCTGTAACACCTTTCTGGAGAGGGGCATCGTCCGAGCTTCTGCTGGCAACAACTTAATGCTCACCCTCTACCGATGATCCACATGGCCCTGTCTTTCAGTGTTTAGCCCTTTCTCTCTCCTAGATATAGCTACTGACTGAGCTTTTGCTGTGACTAACTCTATGTGCTCTCTTCAGACTCTAACCTTGAAAACTGGCTCAGAGTTTATCTGTTCTTTCTTTCTAGGTGAAACGACTAAAGGAGCTACATCCATTAACATTTACCTTTTCCTTCCCATAGAAAGTACTCTTGGATCAGTGCTTCTTTGTTCTCTTTGTGTCTCTGCTCTGTTCTATCTAACCCCCAGTCGGTTCGTGGCAGATGGCCGCTCACACTGAGCCTGGTTCTGTTGGAGGTTTCTTCCTGTTAAAAGGGAGTTTTTCCTCTCCACTGTTGCTACATGCATGCTCAGTATGAGGGATTGCTGCAAAGTCAACGCCAGTGACTGTCCACTGTCAATCAAGAGATAATATAAATCTGTTTACAGATTCACCCAAATGTGCGCCCCTGAACCCGCCCGCCAAAAGGTCACTTTTCAAATATCAAGACAGCGTTTCACTCAAGCGCATCAGTCCAGTACAACAAGAAGCGAAATCTGGAGCTATTTTGGACACAGAACCGCCTTCCAAGTAAGTTAAAGTATTTCAAAATTCGTTTATAAGCCTACAAGTATCAAAATTTTGGGAATCACTTCCTCCTTAAAAACTCGCTTATTTTTAAAATATTACTATGGTTTATTTATGAGCGCTGTGCTGCGCAGCGTAAGGTAACTTTATTTTATTTTGTTTTCACAGAATATCTAACCCCAGCGAAAAGGCAGTGGCTCTCTGATCTGCATACCAGAGCAACCCTTGTTAAAGGATTAATGAACGGTACATTTAATTCTTACCTACTGGATTAATTCGAATTCCCTTTGTTTTTCAACTTTAATGTTTTTATTTCAATATTTTTTTGTTTTCCATTCTCTTTGCAGAGGTAACGTTGATGATAAAGAAGATTCGGTCCGGAACTGCACAGCAGCGCAGAAAGAAGGCCTCGCAAGCTGCACGGGACCGTCGAAAAAAGCTCCCTTTGGGCGCTTTTTGAACGCATGTCAGGTTCTGATACAAAACATTTCCGTGACATCAAGGTTTTTTAAACTGAACTGATCACTGTGTTTTTTTTTTTTTTTTTTTATGCTCAAAAAAAGGATAATCGAATCAGACTTGTCTTGGGATGAAATAAATTTTTAGTAGCTGAGCTTAATGAAATCCCAATAGCTGCACATGTTTTAGACGAGGAAGAGGAGCAGGATGAAGCATCTCTTGTTAACAACCACGGCGACTTTTTAAGCTTACTACAACAAGCTCTTGATGATTTAAATAGACCATCGTCTCCACCTGGCAGTCATCAAACCAGGTCAGATAACTTACAGAACCCTTCAACATCACACAGTGCGGCGCAGCATGGGGTTAATGTCAATCAGGAGGTAGCGGTCAGCTCTGATCAGATTGAACGTGATCCTCCAGCGGTTGTTGAACGTGAACGTTTTAATAACATTGAAATAAGGAGACCTTTAACCATCCCACCTTCCTGTCCTGGTAACGTAATGTGGTGTCAATAATAAAGTGAGAGGCAGCACAAAAAAATGTAAGAATCGATGGCAAAGAAACTATTTTCTAGTGAGGCATTTAAGCTGCTACCACAATGGGCCCAAGTTCTGTTGCTTCTGGTTCTTTTTCTCCTTTGTCATTTCGTATTCGGATGACGCAGACCCTGATCTAAAATTTAAAGGTAAATTTAATTCATCTGTTTTATCCAAGACAAACTGCACAACTGACTACAGCAAACCAAAATTAAAGAATCTGAATTTATTGCTAAAAATTTAACTATGTATGTTCAATTTTCAAAAAAAAAAAAAATACACTTCAATGTGCTTATGTGCTTAAAAACAAGCCAGGAGCTGGTCATTTCCCATAAATGCTTGGTTTATAATCATGCTAAAATATTTAGTAATCAGTGCTGTCATTACACCTTCCCTGCAGCAGGAAGTCTTTCTATCTGATAATCTGCACATCATGACCTGACAGCCGGCTAGTTGTCAGCGGAGTTGTCAGCTACGTGACAACAGGTAATAAACTCGAACAGGGCGGATAAAGCTGAATTATTTCCATGGAAAAAATTCAGTTAACGCTGAGAATCAATGAGGCTGTTTATTCATGTGTGCTTGTGCATTAATACACTAAGTCTTTATGTAATTAAGGTCTTCTGTTTTTTGGTAACCTTCAACAACAGTACATTAGAAGCTAAAACTACTCAGAAATACTGCAAAAAACTACTCACAGCAGATGACCACAAGGCATCAGATGCTGTTTCATATGAAAAAACTTTTTTTTTTTAAATGATTTTCAGATAAAATGAAATTAATTTATACAGCAACAGGTGGAACTGGTTTATTCATCCAGGGGAAACACCCATTGTACGTTTCATGCCTGCATTAGTCTTGTTTGCACATAAGGAATGATTCATTTCACATGCAGAGTCTTGCAGAAGTATTCATACCCTTTGAACCTCTTATCTTTCGGTCATTTTGAAACCAACACAAAGTAGTGTACAACTAAAAGTGATTGGAAAATTAAAGTTGTTCGCATATATGCAGTACTTGGACCTTGTAAAGCCACCTTTCACAGCCAAAACCCCTCTGCAGATTTTCTGCATTATGTTTCGACCAGTTTTGGACAGCTAGAGGTAGAAATTTCTACCAGGGCATTTTAGGAAAATAGCTCAAGCTCATTCAGATTGCATGGAAAGAGTCTATGAACAGCAGTTACAAGTCTTAGGACAGATTCATTTGGATTTTAACTGCAGTTATAGTCCAGATCTAAGTTCTAGTTTAAACATGAAAATGGTTTGATCTATATCATTCAATTAAGGATCTGTTTTTATGTTTAGGCTTGCTATCCTCTCCCTCAGTCTCAAATAGGTATAAACAATATGGACTTAAAACTTTTTCATAATAGTTATTAAAAAGTATTTTAAAATCTATTGCAGTCTAAATTATATGGCTGTTACTGCAGGTAACTGCAGCCCAGGGCCGTGCAGAGACCACTAAAGGGACAGGTGCTCAAATAAAAAGGGGCACATTCAGTATAATCTGATTCTAGGGTGAAATATTAGCAAGAATTTCACACAGCTTTTACAGTTTAATGTACAGGGGTTGGACAATGAAACTGAAACACCTGTCATTTTAGTGTGGGAGGTTTCATGGCTAAATTGGACCAGCCTGGTAGCCAGTCTTCATTGAATGCACATTGCACCAGTAAGAGCAGAGTGTGAAGGTTCAATTAGCAGGGGAGAGCACGTTTTTCTCAAAATATTGAAAGCCAACAACATTATGGTGACATACCAGAGTTCAAAAGAGGGACAAAATTTTGGTGCCCCTCTTGCTGGCGTATCTGTGACCCAAGACAGCAAGTCTTTGTGATGTATCAAGAGCCACGGTATCCAGGGTAATGTCAGCATACCACCAAGAAAGGACGAACCACATCCAAAGGATTAACTGTGGACCAAAAGGGAAGCTGTCTGAAAGGGGTGTTCAGGGTGCTAACCCGGATTGTATCCAAAAAAATAAAACCCCCGGTGCCCAAATCACGGGAAATTAAATGGCACCTCAACTCTCCTGTTTTCCACCAGAAAATGTCCCGGGGAGCTCCACAGGGTCCATATACACAGCCAGGCTGCTATAGCCAAACCTTTGGTCACTCAGCCAATGCCAAACGTCGGTTTTAATGGGGAAGGAGTGCAATTTTTGGCTGTGGACAATGTGAAACATGTATTGTTCTCTGATGAGTCCCCCTTTTTACTTTTTTCCCCACATCCGGGAGAGTTATGGTGTGGAGAAGCCCCAAGAAGCGTACCACCAGACTTTTTGCATCCCCAGAGTGAAGCATGGTTGGGGATCATTGATGGTTGGGCTGCCATATAGTGGCATTCCCTTGGCCCAATACTTGTGATAGATGGGCGGTCACTGCCAAGGACTACCGAACCATTCTTGAGGACCATGTGCATCCAATGGTTCAAAAATTTATCCTGAAGGCGGTGCCGTGTATCAGGATGACAATGCACCAATACACACAGCAAGACTGGGGGAAGATTTGGTTTGATGAACATGAAGTGAAGTTGAAAATTCCCCATGGCCTGCACAGTCACCCAATCTAAATATTTTTGAGACAACTTTGGGGTTTTTGGAGGAGCGAGTACGGGAAAACGTTTTCCTCCACCAGTATCACGTAGTGACCTGGCCACTATCCTGCAAGAAGAATGGCTTAAAATACCTCTGACCACTGTGCAGGACTTGTATATGTCATTCCCAGGATGAATTGACGCTGTATTGGCCGCAAAAGGAGGCCCTACACCATACTAATAAATTATTGTGGTCTAAAACCAGGTGTTTCAGTTTCATTGTCCAACCCCTGTACTATGATGTACTACAAAATATTAAACATTGAAATCTACAGTTGAATCACATATAGAGAAAACTAAAATAGAACACACCACCATGCATGTATTAAATATTTTTCTGTTATCAAAGTTTCCCTCTGCAGAACTCATCATAGGGACTTGTTGAGATATTTAAACCTGCATATGAGTAAAATATGTAAATTACAGAGCTAGAACACCAAACTTTTTTAGTTTTTGCAAAATTAACCTGTTAAAAATATAAACTATGGGGCACAATACAACCTTCGACTATCTACTATCTAATCAAGTTCCTAGAAATTACTCATTATAACTGTCTTGAAATAATAAAGAAAGTGACCATATTTTATAAAATTATATCTTATTAAGTTGAAACATAAAAACTTGGGAAATTTTGACAGAGACACGTGATATAATCTACAATGATTTGTTAGTGATAGGTCATCTACAGAGGTTGGACAATGAAACTGAAACACCTGGTTTTAGACCACAATAATTTATTAGTATGGTGTAGGGCCTCCTTTTGCGGCCAATACAGCGTCAATTCGTCTTGGGAATGACATATACAAGTCCTGCACAGTGGTCAGAGGGATTTTAAGCCATTCTTCTTGCAGGATAGTGGCCAGGTCACTACTTGATACTAGTGGAGGAAAACGTCTCGTGACTCGCTCCTCCAAAACACCCCAAAGTGGCTCAATAATATTTAGATCTGGTGACTGTGCAGGCCATGGGAGATGTTCAACTTCACTTTCATGTTCATCAAACCAATCTTTCACCAGTCTTGCTGTGTGTATTGGTGCATTGTCGTCCTGATACACGGCACCGCCTTCAGGATACACATGCACATGGTCCTCAAGAATGGTTCGGTAGTCCTTGGCAGTGACGCGCCCATCTAGCACAAGTATTGGGCCAAGGGAATGCCATGATATGGCAGCCCAAACCAACACTGATCCACCCCCATGCTTCACTCTGGGCATGCAACAGTCTGGGTGGTACGCTTCGGGCTTCTCCACACCGTAACTCTCCCGGATGTGGGGAAAACAGAAAAGGTGGACTCATCAGAGAACAATACATGTTTCGCATTGTCCACGGCCCAAGATTAGCGCTCCTTGCACCATTGAAACCGATGTTTGGCATTGGCATGAGTGACCAAAGGTTTGGCTATAGCAGCCCGGCCGTGTATATTGACCCTGTGGAGCTCCCGACGGACAGTTCTGGTGGAAAACAGGAGATTTTTGAGGGGGCACATTTAATTCTGCCGTGATTTGGGCAGCCGTGGTTTTATGTTTTTTGGATACAATCCGGGTTAGCACCCGAACATCCCTTTCAGACAGCTTCCCCTTGCGTCCACAGTTAATCCTGTTGGATGTGGTTCGTTCTTCTTGGTGTTATGCTGACATTACCCTGGATACCGTGGCTCTTGATACATCACAAAGACTTGCTGTCTTGGTCACAGATGCGCCAGCATGACGTGCACCAACAATTTGTCCTCTTTTGAACTCTGGTATGTCACCCAAAAATGTTTGTTGCATTTCAATATTTTGAGCCAAAACTGTGCTGTTACCCTGCTAATTGAACCTTCACACTCTGCTCTTACTGGTGCAATGTGCAATCAATGAAGACTGGCTACCAGGCTGGTCCAATTTAGCCATGAAACCTCCCACATTAAAATGACAGGTGTTTCAGTTTCATTGTCTAACCCCTGTACTTCATTATAACCTCTAAAACAGCTGATTGATAGATGAATACCTGCATTTTTATTGGCCCCCAAAATGATTAAATATGAATAAATTGAAACACCAATACTTCTCATCAGCACATCTCCTCAGAGTAGCTTTTCTAACAATAACTAAATGCTCATCCGGAAGGAGTGAATGCTGCAAGTCGCTGACTGGATGCAATCTGCTGGGTTTCCTTAGATAGAAAAACGTTTTATCCAATTTGAATAAATAACTGAATCTGACTGCATTGTTCAATGGTTAGGACTAATTGGAATGTATGTACCTGACTTTTGTGAAGTGCCTTGAGACAACATGTGTTGTGAATTCGCTATATAAATAAACTGAATTGATTGAATAGGACTAGGGTATGAATTGAGTTATTGTTAAGGTTAGGGTTAGGTATTAACTGGTTAGGGTTAGGGTGTTAGGGTCAGGGTTAGGCACTAAAAATCAAGGAAAATGAATGGAAGTCAATGGACGTAACTTGAAAAGTCCTCATAAAGATAGTAAAACACGGATGTGTGTGTGTGTAGTCTTGTATTATTTACTTTATTAGTACCATTTTCTGACAACGCCCTGCGTTCCCCCATGAGGGAAAATGCTGTTGTTGAGTTATGGGTTAGGTTTAGGACTAAGTTGTGAATTAAGTTTAGGTCAGGTTTAGGGTTAGGCATGTACTAAAAATGGTTAGGTTTAGAGTAAGGGTCGGGGTTAGGCCACATAACTGAATGAAAAATGAATGGAAGTCAATGTGTGAGTGTTGTGTTTCAGCCTCGCTGCTCAGACTGCTCCTCTATCAACGATGAAGCAGAAACAATACAAAGTTGTTGTGTTATCTGACAACTATGCATACCTTATAATTTCACTCACTTACCATCATGTGTGTTCATGCTGATATCTACTGATAATTTTCTGCCACATGCAGCATTTTACATGTTGGCTAATTCAGTTTTGATCTAAACTGACCAAGGTGTGTCCCCTACATGCTTGTGGCAAAATTTAAATGTGACATTTTATGGCCTTTTTGTTATCAAGGCTTTCTTCTTGCCACTCCACCATCAAGGCTGGTTTGTCGATTGCACAAGTAATAGTTCTTCTGTCAACAGATTTTCCCACCTGAGCCATGGATCTCTGCAGCTCTTCCAGAGTCACCATGTGACTGTTGGCTGCTTCTCTGATTAATGTTCTCCTTGCCTGGGCTGTTAGTCCATGTTTTGGTAGCTCTGTATTTTTATATTTTTGCAAGGAAATCAGTTGTCACTGCATGTGTTTGATATTTTCACTCCGCTCGTGTTCAGGAGTTTTCTCTACAATACACCTTGTTTCATTAATGTGTCATTCTGAACAAAAACATCTCCCTAACCTGTATTATGTAAAACATGAATATATGGTCACACACAAAATCCAATTGATAAGTGTAAAAGTTTACAAACATTCAAACATTCTGACTGGGTTTTTGACTTTATTCAATAAATGAATAATACATTAGAAGGTCATGGCATTTTAAATGTTTAATATATTATCTGGGATTTCAAACACTGACTACATGATAATAAAGAAATAGCTTCAGCTACAGACAGTGATCTGATGTTAGCAGAAAACCTTCACATCAACTAACTTAAACGTGTAATAAACAAAAGTGCAGTAAAAAAGAACGCTGTATAAGCTGCATTAAATATGGCAAATTCTTAACTTAAATAATTAGTTTACAACAAATTGACAACTTAAATGATTGTTTTCTTTTTAGAAAATAGTGAATAAAAAGCTGTTGCATAGTTATGTTTTCTTTTGCTCAGTGAAAGGGAATGGACCGGTCTTGGTCACAAACATATTTCTACTCCAAGATGACAGTAAAGAGACAACATCTAGACCCCACAGTCAGTCATCGAACTAATGTGATTTATGCTTCTGCTCTAAGGTCAGACTGAATAAAGCTGTAATATGAACCACAGGGGCTGCAGTTCCTGCAGTGAATGTGTAAAATAGCACGAAAACCTCCACCTGTTGCAAGAGAACTCTCCAAAGGTTTTTTCTTAAGGTCCTCATGCTGTACCTACAACTGATGGCACACACCTATTGGAAAGAAAACACACACATTGTCACTGCGTTTACAGTGTGATCTCTAATCTTTTCTCTTTTAATTAACAATACTTCATTTCACTACAGAACAACAGGAGAAATTAACACGCACATCCACCCTTGCTGTCTCTTAGCGCTGCTTTTGTAGCCTCCCTGCAGGCCAAGTTATTATGTTGCCTCAGGCTTGTAACCGGGACAGCCATGTGTGTTCACTGAGGTGCAGATCCTACTTACAAGTCTTTTTAGAGCCACTAGGGGAAGCCAGCTGATCCTTATGTGTTTATAGACGTCTGTCTGATGTTTTGCAATTAGCTGTTTTCTTGCCAGACAAAAATGGAGTTTATCTAGAACCATAATTTTTTAACTGTTTTTCTTTTTTTGTTTGTTTGTTTATAGAAATGTCTTCATCCAACACATTCAGGGTTTAGATTTTATGACATCATCGTTCTGAAAAAGTTGTATATTTTTACAAAACACAAGGGGCTTTCAAGATTGACCTCAACGTGTAATCCAAAAAAATTTAAAACTTTACTGGTCGTAGTTTTCACCGTTTCCCGGGGGGGAGTCCAGTTAACATTTCCCCATGAGGACACAGATATCCTAAACTTTACCGCTAGATTTCCTGTTGGTTTCTAACTCACTACATCAAAGTCTTTATCACATTTTTTGCATATTATCTTAAACCTTTAATGTGATGTGTGAAAATAACTTCTTAGAAATAATATGCTGACATGACTCATTTCTCTCAGTTAAGAAGTTCTGCTATGATGGTTTGTGTTTTGCAGCTTTTAGGATTTTACAAGACTGCTGATTCACAATCTGGAAATTTTAAAAAAAAAGGTTTTGGGATTGTAGGAATTCTTACGGTTTTTTTTTTTCCTTTTTAAATTTGTTTTCCAGATGACCTCCAGCGGATCTTAGAGGAACTTATGCCTTTACTTTCCATCTTTGCCTCCAGCTAGAAATGAAACATGCTACATTCATTAAAAGTGTACAGAAAAAAAGAAATTAAAATAAATATTTTGTTGTTTTAATAAATAAAATTATTTCATTTGTTTTCAGTCTCACCTGCTTTTGGATCTGTTGCTGGATGTGTGGGTCACACACATTATAGTCAGTGCTGATCTTCAGCACAAATGCCTTCTTGTAAGCTGAAAAATAAAGTTAAATTTATCCTTAAACTGGTTCTAATGAACAGAACCAGCTGTCTTGTGGGAAAACCACATACATTTGACATACATACAAATATATTTATGTCTAAAAAAAACATTCCTCTCATCTCTTAGAAATTACACTTTTTTTTGTAACACTAAAGGCCTTTATTTCTCGAAAGTAGGTAGACAAAAAAAGGCAAGGATTTGGCAAAGGTCGCCAGGTCCGGGGGCCTCGAACCCGGAACAGCTGCACCGAGGTGGACCGTAGTCTATTGCCTCTCCACATGGTCCCGGGGGTGCGAAACCTCTACCCCACCAGCGCTGCACCCAATAAGCTCTTTATCCACAGTGTGAACTTACAGTGGCACAGAAAAAGATCTTTTGGTTTTCACACGTTTTCTGCTCTCCACGTTTCCACCAGCAAGAGCATCAGCAAGAGCACAGTTAGATCAGTTTTTTGAGTGATCCGGTTGACCCTGCTGCCAGTATCGGAACACATTCTGCCTCCCGTCAGACCACTTCCAGGTGTCTCCAGAAAGGGCAATCCAGACCAACTTCCCAGCCGGAACCATGCTTCGGATCTCCTCGTTCTGAGCTAAGGTTCTCACCGGGGGACCAGGTCTGTGTGTTTCCCCCTGCATTCCTCTGAGCATCAGCCCATTTCATTGGTGGTTGCCCCAGAATTTTAGCGTGAGATGCACCATCTCTGCCTGTGGACACAGAAAAATCCGTTTCTAAAACCCCGAAATTGTCAGAAGGAGAATTGCTCTTTAAACTTTTTTTCTACCTTTTCAGACGGGGATTTTTTGCCATAAAAAACCAAAAATGATTGTCTCAAACAGTAAAAACTTAAGATCCTACATGGACTGAAATATTCTTAGCAGAGGGGGAGGAGAGGATTGGATTCTATCGCCTGAGTTTTAGCCTCAGAAGAAAACTCTAAAAACTTTAAAAAAGGTTTTTATTCTAAAATTCAGGCAAGGTCAAAATAGTGTAGTGTGTGCATCTGTAAATGCAAAAAAAATTCAAAGTGCATTTCCCCAAATGCTCCACAGTCTTACCGTCAAAGCATTGGGGAAGCGGTTAAGTAGGCCACAGTCTAGATCCAACCATTCTCCAGTATCTTGTATGCCAACACACTGCGGGATGCCAGTCTGGTTAGGGGTTCATTAGGACCCTTTTTCCTGAACTCGTCTTTAAAGTCTCCATCGTAGCCCCCATCTAATTGTGACCAAACCCCAGGTTAACTCGTCTTCATACAAAAAATCAAATCTCTGAAGGTTTTCTCATACATCTGGTCCAAAATTTTCTTTTCATGTCCTGAGCGTGGTTTAAACATGGCCAGGTCGGGTGTACGTCTCTCTGCAGTAGGTTCTGGCTTGAGACCAGGTCATCGGCTCTTTATTATGAAAATGTAGTTGTGACCCCAGTAATCTGCAGACAATCAAAGGCCATTTAGATAACTGTTTTTTTTTCAATGTTTTTGGGCTTAAAAACACATAAATTTTGCATAAAAAATAAACTTTTTCTGATCAGTTAACCATACCAAATGGAGTGAATCCAAATTTTTCCTATATTCTCATGTGATCAGTTGTTTCAAATCGGTTTCCTCTTAAAGTTGGTCCATTTGGAGTTTTCCTTGTTATTGTGACCAAAAAACTGAATCTTTGCCCTCATCTGGGACATGGTAGTGGTAAACATTTTGAATACTACTTTTAACAACTGCTTTTTTAAAAAACCCCCTCCCAATTTGTATAAATATAAAATTCTCTTAGGTTTTCACAAAGTTCCTTGCACGTTTGAACGGTTCTGATAATCGAAATCGAAAAGAAATTTGCTCCTATCTATCAAAGAAATTTAAGAGTCTTGAGTAGCTCTTATTAAAAGATTTAGATGTTTCCATGTCTTTGAACCTCTAAGTAGAAATTTGACCCTGTAGGGATTACATACAAATATGCAATAAGTGTATGGAAACTCCTGTCCATGACGGAGGGGTTTTTGCACTTTCTTAGAGTGCAGTAGAGTGAGGATACTTTTCTCCCTTTAATCTATTTTTTAGTTGTATTTAAAGACAGCTAAAATTACATAAATTACAACTTTTCTGTAATCACATAGAATGACGGTCATACCAAATATTCAAAGCACTTTACACCAGAGCCACATTGACCCACAAATACACAGATCGGTAGGCAGCTTGGGGTTAAGTGCCTTGCCCAGGGGCACATTGAAATGTAACAGGTGTTCTCTGTTGTAATAAAAACGTTTTACAATTGGGATTTGAAAAAAATAAACAAAGAATGTTAAAATCAATGCACCATAAATCACAGCGTCATCTGCAAATGGGAGAATGCTTCAATCTGTGACTAAATGCCCCCAAAAAGGGGAGTCAGCATTACTATAACAATTTTACCGGGGGGGAAAAGGCCGCTGGGGAAATTTTTGTTTTCTGGATGCTCCCAAGTGCTGAAGACCTCTACTTCACACAGTGTCAATGGTATCTCAGGGTGGAAAACAGTCACAGTGCGTCCAACAATCCCACCACAGTCCAAAAGTCATCAGAGACTCAAAACGGGGTTGATATTGCTGAACATCTGTACCAGACACCAAAAACAATGTTCTACATGTCAAATTTTTTTAAAATATAACTCAAAACAAAATCTGTGAAGTCAACATTAACAGATCTTTACACTGACCTGCTATGTTTCTGGATAAATTCAGCCACTATATTACATCTTTGTATCGACCAGTCTTTTTTTTTGTAAATAAATTGGGACTTTTGAGTTAGAGAATAAATGGATGAAATATGCTGTGAATGTTAATAGATTTAGAGGAAACACGTTTGGGCATTTAAGATGACATGTTTCGCATTTATTTTAAAATGACACGTTGATGAGCACTGTTGACTCTGCTTATTAAGACCAACATGTGAGCTTAAAGGCACAGAGATAAGCGTAACATTTAGAAGAAGAGTTTTGAGTTTGTTTTTTATATTAAGATTTTGAGCTTCAACCTGTAACAAAAATATATAATTCTCACTAGAAACTAATTTAAATTAAAGTCTAGCTAGCTCAGGGAGCACTGATCGCACAGGAAGACAATGTAACCATTGCATGAATTAGAGGAGTGAAAAATCAATAAAGGTGGACAGTGATCTCTTCCATCATTGTATACTTTACTGAAACCTCCCAAACCAAGGGAACATTAGGTTCTGATAACATTTCACACATTCTGATACATCATACAGCAAGTCCGGGTCCGAAAAAAAAGGGATAATTCTAACCATCAGAGAATCATTTTGTTTTTTTGTATTCCTGGAAGGACAGTCAATATTTTTTTTAAACCATACCTTATATTGTCCACATGGACATCAACTTCATAGCAGCAGTCTTCTTGAAAAGGCAAGCTGGATCACTGTCACGTTGGGGGAAACCCACTAGATCGACCTTCACCCACGGGGCGGTTTTGTTCTGAGTCATGCTGCGGGGGAGAGCTGAAGGCCATCAACAACTTGCTGGCTTTTTCCTGCCCATTCCATCGTGAGGAAGACTGATACGCCACTCCCGCTCAGGGCACGTTTTCTTTTGAAAAAAAATATTGAGGATCAAAAAGATTTATCAAGGTTTTAAATCGGCAGTCTATGTTACTCTCCAAAAAAAATAAATAATAACAGAAGAAGGCCAAAACCTCCACTACTTTAACCGGAAATCAAACAGTAACTGATCCAGGTGGTTTTATGGCTCTGGTGCATTTTGCCATTTCATATTCAGCCCCCTCATTTTGTCCCTTCATTGGCCATTTCATCCTTTTCCACTTTCACTTCATATACACTACCACTGAAAGGTTTTAGAAAAACTTTCTCATTCAGTGGTTTTTTTTTATTTCATGACTAAAAACGTATTATTGTACGTAGATTCTCACTAAGGAAAAAACTGAATGATCTCATACAGAACTATGTAGCAACAAAATTTTGTAAAATAACTTTAAATATGTTTTATATTTTAGAAACTTTAAAATAGCTGCCCTTTGCTGTGATGACTGAAATATTAACTTTTGGCTGTCTCTCAGTTAACCTCTGGGAAGTTCTTTGAAGACTCTTTGGACAACTATTTCCAGTGACCACCTCATGAAGCTCATGGAGAGAACGCCAAGAAAGCAAAGCAGTAATCAGAGCAAAGGGTGGCTGTTTCACACTTTTTGTTTACTACATAATTCCATGTGTGTTCATTCATAGCTTTGTTGCATTTAGTGAGAACATACAATCTAAATAGTCCTAAATATAAAGAGACCCATGAAGTGAGAATGACTTGCTTCTTATTCAGGACACTCTGCCCTTGGTCTTGACTTGCTCTCAGTTTCAAAGACATTGTAACTTCAGACAAAACAGTCTAATTTAGCCCTTTTTTGATTTGAAATGTAAAAATGAAAAAGTTCTGGTGTGTTTATCTTACCAAACTCGGTGCCATAAACCTGTACTTCACAAGCAGTTAAATTCTTCTGTCGACCATGAAGAACGACATGGACAAAACGCCCAAGCATAGATTCACACTGGTAGTCATATTTGTACTCTCCCACAACGGTGGAGATGACGGCCACCCTTGAAGAAAGCATAAAAGGGGAAAAGCTCAATTAAATGACGAATAAGTGTTCATGTTTTTCTACAAGTAAGCTTTGCTCTTGATCACATTACCTTTGGTTCCCTGCATCGTCTCCCCAGGCCGATACGGATCTCTGCACCATTCAGCTGCTCCCTGGCAGCATTGTGTGGTGCTGATGGACACTGAAGTGGGTGGTAGATACTCCTCGGGCCCACCCACCAGGGGTCATTTTGCAATGGAACTGAGGCGCAGGTTTTTCCAGGATCTCTCGGATTAAGGGGAAAGAAACATGGGCCATTCTTGGATCAGTTTCTGCAGAAAGTGGTTCTGCAGACTTGTGGGTCTCCTCTAGGTGCCACATTAGCTTCCGATACATCAAAAGCAGACACTAAGGACGGTTTATGTCATGTTATTAGCTGATGTTACAACACTTTTTTTCATGATTTCTCTTTGCTATCTTACTTTAAATAATAATTAAAACAAGAAACAGTTACAAGGATATTCTGAAACAGACTGATAAATCAATGATAAAATAATCACAACTGGTTGTTTCAGGGAGAGTAGTGCAGCGCCTCTCATACAGTGTTTGTTGCTGCACACTGCTGGGGCCACGGCTGGAAAAAAAGGGAAGCTCCGGTTGTGAAAAATACTGAAAGGAGGGCCACCCATCACATTAATTAAGGCAAGGCAGCTGACTGAAAGCAGATAGCTAGATACTAGCAAAATTGACTGAATTTCTGCCAAAAAAAATTTACAGCTTTACTAAATTTAGCAGACCTTTAGTAATTTTTTTTTTCAAATTTTTTATTATAAAATCAAATCATGTACTTTTTATAGTCAGCTGCTTTTCAGTTTTATATATAAGCAATTAGGTCGTGTTATACACTCCAGCTTCAAATGTCTGTGTTAATACAGGACTCCATCATAGTATTTTTACCTAAAGTTACCATAATGTGAGAATCTCATACCAGTCCATGTTTATTTTATGCCGTTTACCAGTTATATACATATTGTATATAATCGATAATTTTTATTATACCTCTGAAAGGACACATACAAATACATTCTTACCTTGCTGGTGAGTAATTTTCAGACTCAGAAGGACTGAAAAATTAAGGTCAAGAGGTCATACAAAGATTCTCAGTTATATAAATAAAACAATAAACTTCATTTATATCTTGCATAATCTTAGAATGCCAATATGGCCTGGAAATCTCGTCATTTTGTTTTTCACTTACCTGAAACAAAAATTAATATCAAATGCTGCTCCATGTTTTCTAGAGTTTAACAAGGTTCAGAAAAAACTGGGTTTTAAAATTCTCTCTAAACTAAACTCAAAACCCCGAAAATCGAACTCTTCTGTCAATGCTGTGTGTGCTTCAGCCCAAAAACCACCCAATGTGCTGCTATTGTCCTGATGTGTATTTAAAATGATCTCTATGTAAATAAAGCAAACCACGGATGCAGACGTCCTCCTACCAGGATTACAGGACCACAGGTAAGTCACAGAGCTCATAGAAAAAAACAATAATGAACAAATGGGAAGTAAATTTTAGGAAAAACAGCAAAAAGGTCAAAAAATGACTAAAAGTCTCTGGGATACCTTTATTTTTAAGAAAAATTGTATTGCAAAATTTGGGAATCTCATTTTTCCCTGCAGAATAAAAAATAAACTGTGCTGAGGTAGAGTTTGATCTACGCTGCACCAACAGTGGGGCTTAAATTCAATTTTTTTTTTTTATTTTTTTTTTTTTTTCATTTTGTTTAAAAAGGCACTAAAACAAAATGAGTCACCTAAAGACAGTTTCAAAACCGGAGCATTAACATTAATGTCTTGTGTAAGGAGCAAATATAATCTACGTTTTAGTAACAAGGTTACTCTTTATTTCTTACCTTTAATAGGAAAAATCAGTCGTGCACAGGGGACAGTTCGTTAATTTTTTGCACACACTGATATGCATGACAAAATGGACAAAAACCCTTCACAATGGGGTGTGTGGCATTTTCATAGCCGCTGTAACAGTATGCGCAGACATGTCTGGAACCCTTAAACCCTTTGAGATTTTTTATTCCATAGTAGTGACCTTGAAATAACCCAGAAAAAAGAGGGTTTTGAACGATCAGGGAAACGGTTTTTAAATTTCCACAGAGCTGTAGGCCCGGGGTTCTGTGAAAAATAAAAATTTTTCTCTTTAGAATGTTTTTAAATTTACCAATATCACTAAAAGTAACCGCTGTTTTTTCATTGACCCGTGATGCTGCCCTTTTCCCCCCCAGCTCTAAAGCCTGACTATCAGTAAGCTCAGGGTCAAAGACGTGTGCGAGGCAGATGGCCCAAAAAACAACTGATTACCGTATTATCTACAACATACAGGTGACGCATTTTCTTATTAAAAGTTTACTGTCAAAGTTCCTGTTGCTTTATGTTTTGAAAAAACTTCTGGATCATTTACTACCTGTAGAAAGTTCCAAATTATTGTCTACAGGCACATCAGCATTTGATTGTACTAAGTCGTCCAAAAAATTCTCGAAAGCAGGCAGGATCATATTACCATCATCGGTAAAAGTAAATGTGACGTGACGATTGAGATTTTCACCCACTAATTCCGCTGTACAAACGTCGTTACGTCTGGTTAATGATCTTGCAACGTCGGCTAAATTCAATGACAACACGCATGATGTTTGTATAGGATGCTGCAAGATCTGGAACGTTACCAGGACAGGGAGGTGGGATGGTAAAAGGTCTCCTTACTTCAATGTTATTAAAACGTTCACGTTCAGTCTGATCAGAGCTGACCGCTACCTCCTGATTGACATTACCCCCATGCTGCGCCGCACTGTGTGATGTTGAAGGGGTTTCTAAATTATCTGACCCGGTTTGATGACTGCCACGTGGAGACGATGGCTTTTAAATCATCGAGAGCTTGTTGTAGTAAGTTTAAATTTTGATCAGGTGGAGGCGGTCTATTTAAATCAGCAAGAGCATGTTCTAGTAAGCTTAAACAGTCGCTGTGGTTGTTAACAAGAGATGCTTCATCCTGCCCCTCCTCCTCGTCTAAAACATGTGCAGCTATTGGGATTTCATTAAGCTCAGCTACTAATCCCCTTTTTCATCCAGGGCAAGTCTGATTCGGTTATCCATTTATATGAGCAAAAAAAAATCCAACAAGCAAAAAAAAAAAAAAACAGTGATCAGTTCATTTAAAAATCACCTTGATGTCACGGAACTGCTTCTGTATCAAAACCTGACATGCGGTCAAAAAAAGCGCCAAGGATGAAGCTTTATTTCGACGGTCCCGTGCAGCTTGCGAGGCCTTCTTTCTGCGCTGCTGTGCATTTCCCGGACCGAACTTCTTTATCATCAACGTTCCCCAAAAAGCAAAAAGAATGGACAACAAAAAAAATATTGAAATAAACACATTAAAGTTGAAAAAAAAAGGAAAATTTAATGAATTCAGTAGGTAAGAAATTTAAACGTACCGTTCATTAATCCTTTAACAAGGGTTGCTCTGGTATGCAACGCAGAGAGCCGCTGCCTTTTTTTCGCCGGGGTTAAAATTCTGTGAAAAAAAAATAAAATAAGTTACCCTTACGCTGCGCATCACAGCGCTCATAAATAAACCATAGTAATAGTTTTTTAAAAAAATAAGCGAGTTTTTAAGGGGAAGTGATTCCCCCAATAAATTTAATACTTGTAGGCTTATAAAAAATTTTGAAAATCTTTTAATTACTTGGAGTGCGGTTCTGTGCGAAATAGCTCCAGATTTCGCTTCTTGTTGCACTGGGGGCTGATGCGCTTGTGTGAAACGCCGTCTTGATCTTTGAAAAGTGCCCTTTTCTGAGGGCGGGTTCAGGGCCGCATCTTTGGGTGAATCTGTAAACAGATTTATATTATATTTTTTTATTGAACTATTTGCTTTAAAAAAAATAAATTTTATTTTATTTTTTTTTATTTATTTTTACTCACCTTCCCGTTCAACAGCTGATGGCTGTATTCCAAGTTTGCTATTAGTTTGCTTGATCAAAGCTGGTTTTTCAGCCTTGCCTTTTTTTCAGAGATACGTCCTCCGTTAAATCTGAAAAATTTTTTTATCTGTGGCTTAAACATTCTCTAAAATTCCACATTCACCGCAAAACAAAACAAATATTTTTGGAACTTACTTTCTCCCGGAGCAGTTGGCAGTTTTTATCAGGTGTGCTTTCAGGGGAAAATTGACCATAATTTGCGGTGGCGTATTTTAATGCATCAGACTCTCTCTCTTCTTTGATAGAAGAGTCCAGATGTAATTGGATCTTGTTTTTTAGTGATAAGCCTCCTTCTCAACTTCGACTGTCCGATTCAGGCCCCGGGACCCCTCCAACGTGTTCATTGGGTTTTACGCCTGTCATCAAATCTATGAGTAGATTTGTTCAATGTTAGCTGATTTATTCGTTAACTATAAAATGTTGTTGCATTTACATTTAAATACCATATTCACTTTGCGTAAAGATAAAATCATCAAATTCATCGGGGGGGTCTAAGAAATAAATAAACAATATATAAATTTTATAAAATTAAAAAATTTGAGAACACTCACATGCATTAATGATTTTTTAAGATGATTACTTACTTGTAAAGACGGTATTGTACTTCTGTGAATCGTTAGAAGCAGGTTGAAGAAGTCCAGAAATTTCGTTTCCTGAAATATGTATCGACATTGTTTTTTTCTGTACTGGTATTTTCAATGCAACAAGTTTAAACTAGAGTTCTACAAGTATTTTCAGTGTAACAGGCCTTTTTAGGCCTGAGTTGACTCTGCTGAGGAGTTCGAAAAACACTGATGTCGCTTCACTCTGGTTATTCTGAAAGTAACTTTTTTTTATTGCCAACGTGCCCGAAATGCTGAAGAAATCCAATTACCGAATTACATATTCTTTTTTTTTTTTGGGAATTCCCCTACATAAAAGGATTGCAAAATTGGTATAAAACCTCACTTACTTGTGTGAAAAAGCATGTGATAATGGGGAGACACCTGGGGCCCTTTGACATGCAGCTGATATTCAATGTAAAACTTGTTTATGTGGAATTCCCCCTACATATGGAAAGACACATGTGATAGAAGCATGCACACACACACACACACACACACCCTGCTTTTCCCCCAGCTCTATACAAGTGGTTGGAGCAGATTGTCTCTTACTCAAACATTTTAGCAGAGGAGGGCCTTGGATTTTGTTCTTTATGATGTTTATGCTGAAGCGGACGGTCTGCTCATTCTATGGGGGTAGGGAATCACTATCTTTATTTACTTTTTAGGTCTTTCTATTTTGAACCAATTTAAACTGACTCATAGATTCAGCAAATAGGTCCTGCTGTAAAACAAAAAAAAAAATGAACTTACAATTCTGTCAGGTTACACAGATCATTTTATTAGGATTTCATGTGACAGGCATACATTAAGTTCAGCATACCTTTAAAGTATAAAGGCTGCATGTATTTTTTAGATGTATAAACATCTTTAAACCCTCTATTTTAATTGCTGCTGATGCCATACAGTTTCTGATAATACCATATTTGTCTTGTTTTATTCATATCATACACACCCCCTGTGTTTTCATTGGTTCATTTAAGGACTTCCCCGTAACACCCTTAAACACATCCCTGTATTATTATTGGCTCATTTAAGGTTTCACCACTCATGACGACATCCAATCATCATGCACGGTTACGCCCCTTGGTCACACCCTGTTGACCCCATGACCTCCCCACCCCCACGATCCCACGAACCTCCCCACCCCCCATGATCCCATGACCCAACCCCCATGATCCCTCTTAAAAGTTAAAAGTTCACCTGTCAAAAAGCTTGACGAAAGGGTGTATTCTTATCTCTGATATCTACAGCTAACTGCCTGTTTAGGAGTGATGTAAGAAAAAAAGCCTTTTCTATCCTGTCGTCACAGACATAAACCTCTCTGTAGCTTTAAATGTGTGCTTTAGTCAGATGATTTAGCCGTAGTAAGCACTGAAAGTGGATCTGGCATTAAATAAAAGATGAATATGAAGAACGAACCTCATTCCTATTGTTAAGTATGGTAGAGGAACTGTGATCCTGTGAGCTTGTTTCTCTTTTAAAGCCTGTTGGAACCTTCTAATCTGGTATTATGGACTCATCGAAATACCAGTACATTTCATTACACGAAAACATTTGTAACATATAAATATTTTAGTGTGGAATTCTGCTACTGCAGTTAAAGATGAAGTTACACATTTTTACCAGGGGTGCCAGTAAAATTAGAGGCTATTCACCCTCTTCACTGGTGTAAAACATAACACAAATCATTTAATAATTTGTCTTATTTCCAAGCTTTAGTCTGTGACTTGTGACATGACTTAGATTAATGTCACTGCCTTGGGTCTGTCTTAACAACCGATTTGTAGAGATTGATACTGTGCTGCAGAAAATGCTAGTCAGTGAGCTAAAAGGAGGCAAATCACTCTGTAAAGCAACACTCCCAATGGAGCTCATTTGTCCTACAAACCTCCTGCTTATTTAGGTTAATTAGTCTTATTATATCCTTGATTTTAACATGAATGGTTTTAGAAATTGTTTAACATACTTGCTTTCTAAATTAAGTTAGGGTTTTATTCATGCAATATCAAATTTAAAGCGATGGTTCCGATAGTTTTGGTTTGGATTTAGGAGAATCATGGAGAACTTCTCTTGCAGAAGGAGGTCTACTGTGAAAACAACATAGAGCTGCTTGTCGAGGAGATTTTAACCAAAGAAATCCATTAAATAATAAAAAAAAAAATGTTGTCAAAGCCAGGAAGCTTTACATTCACTGATTTAAAACATCCATAATTTTGCATTAAATCATACAGTCCATTTAAAACTGTTTCTTTATAAATCTAAAGCATGTTTTCTTTTAATGTGGCCATTTACAAGAAAGCAGAACCAATCCATCATTTCGAAAGAAACACAACTTAGGTTAGGTGGCATCTAGTATTTCAGGTTTGAGCCGCTAACAAATCAGAACTGTTCATCAATGGAAAAGATGAAAGAACTTAATGTGAAACTCAAAACATATGCAAGAGGTAATTACTCAACGCATGGGGCGGGTGCTGCTAAAGCTGGTAATAAATAGCTTCGTCTCACTGTTCAGTCAACTGCACACCTGCTGGAACTCTAACAGGTAAGAAGATTTGATTCTGTGTGCTCATCTGTCTGTGTGTGAGTGTATAAAACTAAAGTTTTTTATAGACCAGGGGTTCTCAAACTTTTTGTTCAAAAGTCCAGATTTGATTTCTGAATAAGACTGAAGGTCTGGAACAACTAGGGATGAGCAGATCCTATTCACTAAACTTTATATCTACAGCTCTTTAGTTGGACTCTAAGCTGCTCAAATAGTTGACAGTAAATTGCACTTAGAAGATGTTTGAACCTAACCTTGACTAACTTAATAAAACTTCCTACTTTACAGACAACAATAAAGAAAATAAATAAGCTGAATTTAAAGTGCAGCAAGACTCAGTAACATCAAAACAACTAAAATAAAACTTACAGAAGATATAAATTAGCACTGCAATCCTTCCTAGAGCTCCCTAAATCTCGAACCCTATAAAATTAGCTTTAAGTTTTTTCCAAATTAAATTTTATTAATTTGGTTTTCATATATCCATGTATTAAAAGCAATCACATTCTGTTACCTTAAAAAGTTTCAAATCAGATACATCAGAATGTAATCAATTTTATATTTTTATTTAGACTTTTCATATAGATCTTTATATAAACTATGCTAATTTCTGAAGTGTGAGAGTGTCTTGGATAATACAAAAAAGAGTACAAACGTTATGCAAATTATGTTGAACTACATAATCTTTCCTTCTATAGACTGTGCTCCTGAGAATGTTGGCAATGTTATGATAAACTGGTCATTAAGTTATTGATTTGTTCTGATTGGTTAGAACTCAGTAAATTGAATGCAAACTTCAGTGCACTATTTCAGTGCACTGATTCTGGATATTTCTTATTGTTTTATTTTGAAACACTCTCTCTCTGAACATATTAACCAACAGGTTTGGTATAATGTGTTGAACAAATGCTCTTTTGACTTCTATGTGCTCTTAGTGCTGAATCAGTGCAAAGAAGAGACAGCAAGTCAGAAAGAGAAAAAAAATGGACTGAGTAGCTCACAGAACCAAGAAGTTGAACCCTATTAGACTAAAAAAACCTGGACCAGCTTGGTTAAATTTTGGTTGCCTTGTCTTTAACCCCCCGTTGTCTTCTTTAGCCTTCTCAGATTTCATGTGTATTTGTCTTGTTTTTTTCTCTTAATAGTAGAACCATATGACTGCAATTACTAATAATTTAATTATTGATTTGTTTTAGTGACTAGATACAATACAATTATTCAATATATAGTCAAAGTCCTAAAATTTAGATTATGAAAACATTTTTATTTTTATTTAAAAATTTTCATAAAGTGTGCCCTGACAAAGATTAAATTAAGAAGTAATACTCTAGACAGATATCTGACTGATAAATATAATATTTGTATTTAATAAGACTGCTGTGATAAGACTGCAATACTGGTCCCTCCCACTGCAACATGCAGACATGCAGACATTCCACATTAAGTCACTGCAACAGTTTCCACAAGTTTTAATATAAAATCTCAGTGGGGAGAAGATGGGCTGTAACAGATGTTTTCACTAGCAAACCCCTTGACTTTGAACCTCATTGACTATTTCTGCTGTACATTTGGTTGTGTCATTATTTGTTTGCCTTTGTCTTTCTTCCTTAGGAAGCAGCAAAGACTCAAACATATTTGACAAGAAGCTGGAATTTTTTCGTACTGCTGATAACGGTCAGTGATTCACAAATGTTTAATGTGAATAAATGTGGCCGGATTTAAGTTCTTACTTCCTTGAAAACCCGAACTGAGTCTGGTTCTGGTTCACTTTAACATTCAAGTACCATTTATCATTGACTCAGTGAATTATATCAGTTATATCAAACTATACACTCTTTTAACCAACATTTCTCATTGTTTTTACAGAAAACTGAAATTGTGAGATGGCAATTGGACCAGCCCTGTCCACTGCTCATGGCCGTAGAATAATTGTAAAAAACGAGTTTAGGGATCTCTTTTCTCTATTAGATGTTCTTTATGCAAATCAGTTTGAAGAAGATGATCCAGCTGATCAAACAGAGGAAAACTTTTACAGAGGGGCCCCGCCAAACTGGTTGGATTTTCACAATAATGAGCAGACAGCATCAACTGGCAATGGAACTCTTTTTATCAAACGAGATGGATATGAAAAACTTAAGGAGCAAATTCAAGAGCAAAGAAAACTCCCTGCGATATCCACAGTTAAACTGTTCCACGAATCAGGAAGTGGAGGGACTACAATGGCCATGCAGGTGTTGTGGGATTTAAAGAAAACCTTCCGCTGTGCTGTTCTTACAGACTCAAGCTCAGACACCACAAGAGTTGCACAGGAAGTGGTCCAGCTTTTCACAGCGGGCAGTCAAGGCTACCAGAACACTGTGCTGCTGTTACTAAATGAAGAGCAGATCCTTGACAAGCTCCAAGAGAGCATCATGATGACTTTTAAGGAGCAAAACATAGTTACCCACATGCCTGTGGCAATTTTACTTAGCTGTGTGAGAAAGGTTGTCCTGCTACCAAATGAAAACGTTTCCCTGATAAGAAAGCTGTCAGAGAATGAACAAAAAAAATTCAATGAGAAGAAGAATGAGCTCATTGCAAAGTATGGCAAAAAAATCCAACAGCTGCATGGCTTTAACATAATGCAAACAAATTTCTCAAAAGACTACATCAACGAAGCATGCAAGGTATTTAGATCATGTTCAACAGCACTGACGCCCCTGAATGCCCAGCTAGCTGCCTTTCTATCCTTATTGAATGCTTATGTACCAGGTTCCTATTTGCTGGAGTCTCAGTGTCTTGACTTCCTCCAATTTAAAAACCCAACTTGTGAAAACATAATGGAAGAAAAAATGCAGCCCTTTGGTCACCTCATTGTCACCTACCAACAAGATGAAAGATCAGAGAGAAAGGTCCGCATGACTCACACACTGATAGCAAAACGTTGTACTGAACTCTTAGATTCTAACGGAGTGACCAGAAGTGACACAGCAAGAAACCTCCTGAATAACTTTCACAGATACCAGGATCATGAGGAGTTCCCACAATATTTGCTTGGTTTTATCAAAGACATGCTAACCAAAAGAGAAATGAAAACAAAATACAACCCAACCATTGGTTCAGAGGTGAAGGGGGACCAAGAAAGATTTTCCAAACTCATTCTGGATATCCAAAAGATGGAGAAGAGTGACCAGAGTGCATCGATTTTAGAGGTGGCAACAAATACATTTCTTCACGATCCTTTTTTCCCACAAGCTCTTGCTCGCGTCTACTACATAGAACTAAAAAATTACAATCTGGCAGAAATGTGGGCGAAGAGGGCAAAGCAAAGAGATCCCCAAAATTCTTTTATCGCTGATACTTTAGGTCAGGTCCATAAGAACCACCTCAAGAACAAAGGGGAAACTTATGACCCAAGACAAATCTTGCAGATAGCTAAAGAGGCCATTGAAGCTTTCAAGGATGAAGAGCAGCTAGCTGAAAAAGACATGAAGATGACAGACATGTCTGACCATGGGGTAGCTAGATTCCCTCATATGTTCAATTGCAGAGGGCAGTTTGGGTTTCTACAAGTCTGCAATCTTCTCTATGACTTGCTTGTAAAGAAAAATGAAAAGTGGAAAGCAGTTCTTACAAAGAATGTGACCTTGTGTTCTGTCCTGCAAATACTTGGAGACAAAAGACTGCTCAGATTCAAGGATCTTGTAAACAGCATTAAAGGAGAAGTTGAGAAAAAAGCTCAGTTTTTTGATGAATATCTGACATACTCAAAGATTAGCATAGAGAAAGATGACCCTGAATACATTTCAGAAGACACCTCTGAATGTCAAAAGAAGTATGTTGGTGACTTACCATCTACACAAGTTAAACCAAATGTTGCCAAGTGTATGCATGAGCTTCAGCAGAACCGTGCGGCAACATCTGCAGGAGTACTTGCAAGCATGAACAGAAAGTACTCTGCAGATCTGTACATGGATATAACCAGATGTTGGAAAGAAATATTTGAAAACACCAATTCCAACTCGGATTTGACCAACTTCATCCTGGCTTACGTTTTGTCCCTGAATTCGGGTGCAGCATTTCCCTCTTCTCCTGCCGCTTTAATTCAAAGACTCAAACAGAGAACACCACTCAATCACGATGATCCTCCTGAGCAGCACATGCTAGCCTTACTCTTGCACTGGCCCACAGACAGTGAAGAACAGGGTGTCTTTGACTTGAGCCAACAAATTCAGGAAATGCACCGCTCCTATGAAAAAGCATACATAAAGTACTTTAGATCCAGGTACCTTCACCCACTGTTTTTCATTGGAAAAGGACAAGATCTGGACAGACTTGTTCACAGAAAAGTTCTCGAGCAGTTAGACCAAAGCAATCAAACGTATCCGTTTGGAGAAATCTGGAGAAATGAAAATATATTTAAAAATGAAAAGGTCAAAGAGCGCCTCCTCAAGGTTGAAGGGGTAGTAAGGAACTACAAAGTCTTCCTTACTATTGGTAGCAAACAGATTGAAATTGAAGCCAATCTGCAAAGAAGTCTCTGGAGAGAACGACAAGTTTCCTTTTTCCTCGGATTTACCATCAGAGGTCCTGTAGCCTTTGGAATCCAGACTAAAAGACCAGATGGAGGTGAGATAATATGGCTCACTTAGTACATATAGATTACAGTACTTCCTTACTCATGACCAGGTACCTAACTAACAAAGGGACTAGAAGCCATTTTTAAGCTAAGAACTGTGGTTTGAAGGTTTTTCCCTCTCCAGCAGCACATTTCACCATAAACATTAATAAGAAATAATCCATGTTTTCCTTTGCTGTTATTAATGTTTATGGTCCAGGATCCATTCTCCCCTTCACCAACTCACCCCAATGTTGCCATTTTATCCCAACCTGCTTGCTTTCATATCTGTAAAAAAAACACAAAAAGATGTACTTCACCATTGCTAATGAGTTTATTTTTGTTGGTAGTTAAATATTTTTAAGAACTGTGGAGACAGGTAATCATTAAAATGCTCAAGTCTCACGTTTATTTTAAATTATTTTTACACTTTTCCCTGATGATTGTATTTCTGATCCCGATTTCTGACAGTTGACTCCTTTGATAGATTAACCCCTGGCCAAACCATAACTATGAGAGACCTCCAGCTGGTAGATGTTGATAAACAGATAGAAATATAACCATTTTCTAAACAAAAAAAAACAATATGGAGAAGATAAAATACAATTACTTAAAATCTTTGGTTGTTAAAGCAAATTGATGGATGGTTGGTGTGAAATATCCTTGGGAAACTAAATGACTAAAACTGCAAATGTACAAAATATTACCAGCGCTCACCATATGCTTTTAGACCTATATCAGTCCTCTTAATGGCACATGAGTTAATTTATCTTTGGTATCAATTAAGACGACAAACAGCTTTTGCTGTGTCATGTTTTATTTGTGATCAAATCTTAATTTGGATGATCCACAGATGGACATGTCATTGCCATCTTTGTCTTATTCATTCACCCAAAGGCAGCAGTCATCCAGTTATGCCCTTCTAAACTGCATATGGATCATTTGAAATCACAAACACCCAGACACACTACTTAGATTGAAAGCTTAAAAAATCCTATGTATACCGCCATCAAAGCCCATTAGCCTTTGTTTGCTGTCTTTTTAGGTCATATGTAATAAACAGCCTATTTGGTTCCTATGAATCTGCTTTATTTAGTTATATATTTTGTAGAAGCACAAAAAAATGTGTCAGTTTCCTGTTTTGCAGTTAGACAAGGATGATACATGAGCATACTGGATCAAATTGAATATGACAAATGTATGTGGTTTTTCTGTTTCTAGAGGTGAGCGAGTTGGAGCGTTCAAACCCAGAAGAATCAGCCTGAAAACCCCTCCTATCCACCAATGCCACCCAGAGACCATGTTGTTTCTTCTGATAAATCTACATTTTTGTTTTTCATTACTCATTAGTCAGTTTTTCAAGTTACAAGCTGTTTTTGGTTCATTAGTTTAGATTTTTGGGTTAGGGTTAATTGAAGGTGCCCAAATGCAACGGCCAACTACATATGTAGTTTAAGGCTGTCCCATTATTTTGTTTGTTTTGGCCAGAGTTCCCACTGACTTTTTTCGTTGTTATTTTGCAAATTATATTTCGACTAAGCTTACCTGAAACTATTGTAGCTGTATGTTATTTTCAAAGGAGGCATTTACATCAGGGACCATTATACAGGTTAGATCAACTTTTTTATTCAATGATTTTGTTATATGTTCAAACTTTAAATCTGCAAAAAATATACATTGTCTGATTGAACATATGTTAGTCAAAGGGAAATATAATAAAATAAATGTAAAAATGTTTAATGGGATGTTAAAAAAATAAAAAAATATGTTGGTGCAACATGGGCTTCTGATTTTTCTCTTTTTCAAAACTAAAACTGTGTCAAAGATTGTGTTAAATAAATTAGCAATGTCATAATGTTGTATTTCCCCAATTCATTTAGCCTCTGGTTTGAGTTAGCTCATGGAACCATCGGCAATCTGGTTATCAAAACTCAGCATTGCATATTTAAGAAGAATCTTTCTATGCTGAAAAAGTAATGACTTCTGTTAAAGTAATTCCACGCACACATTGGGCTGCTGATTTGTTGTATAGGCTGAAAGTAATTAAAATTATTTTGATGTAACTGAAATGTGTAATTATTTGGGCTAATGACAACGTTATGGACTATATAAATTAACTCAAAATTATTTACACTCCTGGCAAATTTATGTTTAAAGTAAAATTCTCATTTTACCAACATGTTTCTTCTGACTCGAGTAATATTAGCATTTTGAAATGGCCCAACAATATTCCTGACTTGAACCTGATAGGGACGTTGAGGAGAAATGTTTCTTAGCATGGTAACAAAAAAAGAAATAACTCATACTGTTAAAAATGTAATAACATTAACAGTAGCCAGGAAACATTAGAAAAACTAATTAATTACAGAAAGTCAATATTGTTTCAGATCTGGGATGATGCTGGAAGATGGCTTCTTTTGGTTATCATTTTATCAACTGCTGCTGATAATACAAAAAAATTGCTTTTGACCCAATAAATCATGATTTTTTGGTTAAAAAGATGGAACACTATGGGATCGGGGTCTTGTGTTGCGATGGGTGAAAAAATATTCAACTGGTATACAGCAGTGAGTGTAACTGGGAGATCTGAGTTCTCAGTGTTTGGACATTGCTAGTGGGGTTCTGCAAGGATCCGTTTCTTTAAAATTCTTTATAATTTAGGTAAATGACGTGCAAAATATCTGAAGTTATGAAATTATTATTTGCTGTTTACACAAACAGTACCTGTGTTGGAGATACTCTAGAACAGTTGTTAAAAGATGTCACTAAAAAATGAAAAAGCTAAACAAATATATGGTCTTTAAACCTGGGCAAATGTTTTCTAATACAAAGACCATGTCTAAATCACAGTTGTTGCAACCCATTATTTCAAACTTTCAAACTCACAAATGAGAGAAACACAGAGATGGCAATTAGAGAAGTTTATTAGCTGGTCTTTGTTTTATTTTGGCGCTCAGACCGCGGTGGAAGACATGGATGCTGATAATGACATGAGCTTGAATGAACATCTTAGGGTTAGAATCAGAGAAGTCATCCTCCCCGGGATCCTGATACTGGTGGTGGAGTGGAGGCCTGAGGAGATAAGGGAGTTGGAAGGAGCTTGAAGCCTGACGATGGAGATGGGGTGGAGGAGGGTTGTGGCTCAGATGAAGAGCAGGAGATTCTGCGTATAAAGGTCTTTTAAAGCAAAGCCTTTAAGGGATGATTGTTATTGTAACCCTGAATCTAAAAAAAAAAAGAAAAAAGCATAGAAAAAATGCTTACAATCTTAACAGATTGTAAGCACAAGCAGGGAGGAGGATAACACAACGGATAATGGAACTGTAAACGTCCTGAAGAAATGCGACTATGCAGCGAATCCAGACGCT
This sequence comes from Crenichthys baileyi, assembly GCA_036173005.1. Classification (NCBI taxonomy): domain Eukaryota; kingdom Metazoa; phylum Chordata; class Actinopteri; order Cyprinodontiformes; family Goodeidae; genus Crenichthys; species Crenichthys baileyi. The sequence continues at coordinate 142,259 of JAHHUM010000034.1, forward strand.
GCAGTGGTGGATTTGGTGTTGGAGGAAAATAATACTCTCTAGGAGGAAATCCGCCAGCTACGGCAACAGGTTGAGAGCCTTACGCTGAGGCAGTGGTTCGGCATTCACCGTTTTGCTGCCTCTGGCAAGGACATTGGATTCTTCACAAGGTGTGTGTTGATTAATGCATTTGAGTTATACAGAGTATGAAGTCATTCTAGGGTTAGGGTTGGGGCTTTTTTTCCCTCCTGGATATAGCCCCTCGCTGTTCAATTTTTTATTTTATTTTTTCAATGAAGGACGTTGGCTACGTCATTTTTGTAAAGATTTTATTGGCTTTGACAGTTCAATAGACTTGTCAATCACCCAAATTGATCTAGATCAGGGCTTTTTAAAGAGTGCCCCCCAGAACAGAGCAGAAACAGAGGATGGGGAATTTGGGGGTTAGAGTGGCCTGGTCCCTTTGCATTGGTTTAAAGCCCATATTTTTGCTCTCAGTTTAAATTCCTCATTTAAATTAGTAAATTACTGTATTTTGTGTCTATCAAATGCTCTAACAATTAGTCTTAATCCCAAGCAAAAATGTTATTTAGAGGCACAAAAGCTACATAACCCTTCAAAAAATATCTTTTTACATTATCGACTAGGAACTTTTTATTTTAGTTTTTAAATTAAAATAAAACCAGTTTTCCTTTTATTTTTAGGTTTTAAAATAAAGAAACTAATCCAACTTTTCCATGAAAGGGAATAGATGCATTTTATTTAATGGAATGTTAAACTCAGATAGAAAATGACATTAACAAAAAGCATGTAGTCTGCAACGCAAAGGCAAAATAAATCACATTACAAAAACACTCTCAACAGTTGTGAAAAACTGCTAAAGCTGGCCTTTATTTATTACCTTTACAGTTCTGCAAATTGCTTAATTGTCTATTATTTCTTTCCAGAGGTATTAAGATCCATAGTGGACGGTCTAAAGAGCCACTTACGGCTCATGAGCCACGGGATGCAGACCCCTGGTCCATGTCCTCCTGTTGCCCTAGCTCTAATAGCAAACAGCTCTTATCACATGACTTAGTGTAAGAGAGAGTCATTGCCTTGTCTCTGTGTTAATAACTGGTATTTAGTGACTGATGTAAGCTGAAAAAGCTAAAAGAAGGCAAATCACTGTATAAAGGAACACTCCCAGTGGAGCTTATACAAAAAACTGTTTCTTTAAAATAATACGTCTTAATCTATTCTTGATTGTAATGTGAATTATTTTAAAAATTGTACAACATGCAAGCTCTCTCCATTGAGTTAGGATTTTACTTATCCAATATTCGATTTAAAAGGGACATATTCTTTTAAATCCTTCCTTCTCACCCTTAAATCATTCAGTTGTGGTCTATATAAAGTAGAACTGCAATGCTTTAGTCTGAATTCCTTGTTATTGTAGCTCCACAGGCTCCTTTTTTAACCCTTTTCTGAGGTGCGTCTGAAAGCAACTAATTTTGGTGCCGTCTCTTTAAATGCTATAGAGGCGCTTCACACCTCGGCCCCTACATGTTAAAGAGTGTTCCACTTTAACCCGTTTGGCTATTTTTGTAATTTGATAACAATTATCTAGCGCCGCAGAAACAAGACAAAAACAATGCAAAACTGTCTGTGTAATAATAAAATTCAAAACACACAGTACAGTTCTGTCCTCAAGGAGCTAAAAGCAGCACACAGTGCTAACATAAGCAGATGGCACGATGCTACTGCTGTCAAAATAATGGCCATATGATGTTATATCAACACACAATAAATTATTGTCTAAAATAAAGTTTGCTGTCATTTTAGCGTTATTTGCAGCTTACCGCTTTGCTGTGTTTGTTGTTTTCATAGACAGATGGAACTGACCCATTAATCAGATAAGGTCTTTCAGCAAATCCTCCTTGATTCTGGTGGAGGTTGCTGAAGGCACTCGTCCTTGAAGTGGGGGAAACAGGAATATCTCCACAAATGTGGGAACATTTCCATGAAAAAGTAAATTGTAACCAGGCACTTGTTATGGAAATTCTTCATTTAGTCCTCCAAAGTATTCCAAATTGTTGTGAACTTTCATTAACCTCTCTCCTTTGACCTCAGTCTTTTTATTAGTGTTCTGCTTCTTAGAGCAGATGGCCTCTCTAGCCATTTCCTGAAGGGTTATGTTTAACACTTCCTAAGGGAGGGCAGATGGGGTCCTCATTAATGATTGTCTTATCTCTGTCCTGGGAAGGGTTTAGGGGCCATAAAGTAAAACTCTTATTGTGAGTTAATTTCTCTCCCACTTTGATAAGAAAAATTCTATTATAGTACTTCACAGGTAAACCTGGAGTGTGGAGTGTGAAGTACTGTTGCCTTGATCCCAAGAGCACATTTAAGCCTTTCTAAGAGCCTTACTGCGATTGACTCTATCAAATACAGCACTGAAATCTAACAGAACAAGTACAGACGCAAGTCCATTATCCAAAGCCATGAGGATATCATTAGTGACTTTCACCAGAGTTGTTTCGGTGCTTTGATGAGTTCTGAAACCTGACTGAAACTCTTTAAACAGATTTGTAAATGTTCACGCACTTGATTTACAACTATTTTCTCAAGAATTTTAGATAAGACAGGATGACTGGATATACAGTATATAAAGTGGAACTGCAATGCTTTGTTCTGACTCCCTTGTTATTGTAGCTTTACAGGCTCCTCTTTTACCCTGTAAAAGAGGAGAAATAGAAATTTCCCCACTAAGGTGGGTACATTTCCATTTCCTTCATACTAGCTGAGGTTTCTGAAACACTCCTCCCTGAAGTACTTCACACAAACGAAGAGAACTTCCCCCACTGATGTCGGCACGTTTCCATGAAAAATAACATTTCAAAGTGGTTCTGATGCTCAGGGACGGTGTAATGAATTGTGTGGGTAAATACACCCAATAACCGAACCGAACTTATCCTCTTTCTGTGTGGATCTGTCTGTTAGGGTTGTGTTTGTTTTTTTCCCCTTACATCTGGTTTCCTTTAGTTTTGTCATTCTATCTGGTCCCTTGTTTACCTTCTGTTCTGTGCTTATCCTGTTAATTGTTCACATTCCCTCTGTCTCCCTGCAGCTCTGATCCATACCTGTTCCAGATTCCTCCTGATTGCCTGTCTCTCTGCTCTATTGCTCTCACTCGACTTCCCTCAGTTTATAAGCTCTCTGGTTTGCATTGTTCTCCGCTGGTTCCTTCTGTTAACATCCTGTTATCATCCTCGTTACCCTGTGTTTTTGCCCTGGTCCAGTGTTGAGTTCTTCCATGTCTGTTGCCTGGATTTTCATAGACCTACTACCAAGCTGTTTATGTTGTTTTTCAATTGCCTGTACCTGGTCATCTGTGTTAATTTTTTTCATAAAACCTTTTTTCAACTCCGCTCAATCCTGCATTTGGGTCCTACCTCCAAAACTCAACATGACACTTTCAGTTTCGACTACAAAATCGCAGCGAGAAATAATTATGGCATGCATGACCTTACTTAGCTGTTCCGCAGCAAGTACTGTGACATAAGAGTTGGAAAAACCTAACAGATGATACAGAAATCTGAACGGACTAAAATATAAGACCCAAACAGAATATAAAGATATCTCCGCAGCACCTGGAGAGGCAAAATTCTTTTCTGTACTCCTACAGGTGCCAAGTACACAACAAAATGTATTTAAAGGCTAAGAAAATAGATTTTGCATGATATGTCCCCTTTAAAAACCAGTGGTTAATATTCATTTACTGTGGACAGATTAATCATTATCTTAAATGAGGTTGGTAATCAAAGGGAATACTTCCTTAAACATATTTTAATTTTTGGTTGTGAAGGTTTGATATCAAAGTAACGTAGTGTAAAAGGCAAAAAAATAATAGCAGTTTGGGTGAGTGGTATTTATTTGATTTTTACACTGTTTTTTTATCAGGCACTTTCTCTGACCGGAAAACTTTACATGGTATGTTCTCAGTAATGTTCACATAAAAGGCTCATTGTTGGGGCGTCTCTTCTTATCTCACTTTCCCTTTTACATAAATATTTGGCTTCCATTCAAATAACTAGCCAATATAAATGTGAGAATGGTTTCAGGTTCACGAAATACAATTGACATTTTTTTGTTGTTTTTGTAGACTAGAAGTCCACTTTGGTCTTGGCCCATCTGAAGCCAGCCTCCAGGACCAACTAAAATGAACTTATACTAAATGAAGACATCAAGAGAATTTTCTAATTTTAAGGTGATCCAACCAAACATGTTGAGCTTTCATTGTCAGAGTCTCTTTATTCTCCTGCCCACTTTAACGGGCCAGCTTATGAGTTACACCAAAATGAGCTCTGTTTTAAGCAAAAATGAAGAATGTTTCTCAAAATAACAAACGTGTTCGCAGAATAATGCATTTTGATGACCTTCAAAGTTTTAAGCTACTATTTTGTTTGTATAAAACTCATCTGCAGGTACATTGGACTATCTGACAATAGACAAAATAAGAGATTGTGATAGTTAACCATTTTATTTCCTTTTGATTAAAAACAATCCATTAGTCATTATTTTCAATACTGAATGAAACACAAAATCTTAAATGTGAAATGATTCCGACACCTAGGAACAAATAGGTTTTTTTGGAAAGGATAATTTTCCTAAAAAACTTGCAAATTTGTGAATGTCCTTGACGCTAAAGGGGAAAATGCTCTTGATTGGCTGCCTCTTCATGTGGGTCTGCTTCACATGAGAAGGTTTGCTTCGAGTATGACACTGAACTTCAAAACAATGGTCCAGCCAAGCAAGTAACTGGACCAAACCGGGTCACTAGGACCTGGCCAATCTTTGGCAAGGCTTATTTTTGACTTAAGCCTTTTTTGTATTTTACACCCCCCTATGGTGTGTGCTGTGCTTCATATAGTGACTTCATGAGTGCTCTTGTTTTGCATTAACAACCTGGTTCCAAGTCCAAGGTAGAAAACTTCCAGACATCCCAAAAGAGACCAGCGCATCTATCCTATGTTATTTTGGCCTCCGAGAGTCGAGCTTTGCCGTCCTCTTTGTCCAAATACTGTATATCTTTAAATTAACAAGACTGTGTGAAGGGAACCTGGTGCATGTTCTGATGGTTTATAACCTTAGATTGTTGATTTTCTTGAACTTTTCTAATTTTGTGAATCCCCCTCTTAGATCAGAAAAGTCCAAATTACTCGAGCAAAATACATTTTCTCCTAACATCTGAAAGTCAAAAAGGTCTTTAATCAGTTTTATTTCTTACACAAAAGAGGATTTGTCTTTTGACACTTGTGTATAGCTTAGATGTAGGATTGTTTGCTTTGTAGATTAGCAGTGAGTAGCCATAGTTGGTTCATTTCTTCAAAGACCAGAATCCCCAAACCTGTTTGGTTTGTTTATATGGTTGTGAACAACTTGGAGCAGATTTTTCTTGTGCTTGTGGGTCAGTGGTGGTGTATGCCTTGGAGTTCAGGCAGGGAGCCTGTAGCTTTTACTATTAGCCTTACCATGGAAACCAAAACCTCATGGCTTTGGCCACCAAGTCTGGATGTAGGTCTTTTGGATTCAGCCGAAGATTTTGACCACCTGCCTCCTCAGGAATCTGTTGGCGGCCATCAATGGCAACTTGCCTCCTCAATCTGCCACATCCAGGGGGCATAGCAACCTTTAACTTAATCATCCCTCCAACTGTATCTCTAGGATTCTTTGCTGTTTTTTTTGTATCCTTTTCCTACTCTGTGTAAGGCAACAATCTCTTCTCTGAACGTTTTGAAAAATTCTGCTTGACTTAGTTATATTTCTGGGTGCTGTCAACAGTTCAGGTGTTTTAGGTAATCGAAATTTTTTTTTGAAATTTTGAGACCACAGCAGTCATTCAAAGTAGGATCTAATGTTGGATTTGGATCCAATCTGTGTTACATAAGTTCTATGCTTGGATCTTTGGTTGTTTGGGTTTTGGTTTTCTTTTGTATTTGTGTTTTGATCATTTCTAAGTTTATGCTATTGTTGGAAAGGTATTGCCGTATTCAGTTTACGTCCCTGTGTTCATTATTGTTTTTAGGGTCTTGCCATATGAGTTAATTCCTTTGTGTTTAGTGTCTTAATTACAGTATTGTTATGCTGTTTCTCTTTTTTGATTTGTAGATCCTTTTGTATCCAGTTCAGTTCGCTGTGTATTATCTGTGTTTATTATTCTCCTTCCCTCAGTCTCCCTGTTTTGCTCAATCCACAGCTGTTCCACATTCCACTGATCAAGCTAACTTGAATTCAATGCCATTGTCCACCTTTACCTTAGAACATAAGCTCACTGGTGTTCATTGTTTATGACTAGTTCCTTCCAGAGCAATATCTATAACTGTTCTTAGGTAGTTTGTTTTTTGCAAACACTCCGAACAATTCTGAATTTTGCCATTAAATTTTGCCCAATTTGCAATGGGGCTTGAATAATTTAAGGTGCAACGGTAAGTTTTGAGGTTTTGAGACTGATTAGATTTTTGACCTCTGGTGAGACAAACTGGTTTACCACATTAAAGTCATCTAAAGCTCAGTTCAAAAGTTTTATCTTTCCATTTAACTTCACTTAACTAAGACTCATTGGTTGGTCTCAGTTAAGGAGTTCCCACACACAAGGTTGAACAGTACTATTAAGAAAAAGAGAACTAGCAAACATTCAACCTAATGGAAAATTAGATTTGTTTTTAATGCAAGATGCTGGTGTGTGGCATGTGACTTGAGTGTTCATGCCTCATTTTGCTTGCAAATAGGCACACAAGCATGCAGGGACATACTGCAAACTAAGGGCTTGATTTCAGCACAAACTCTGTGCAGCCAAACATTTACATTTTTTGTTGCACAAGACAGCAGAGCATGGGCACACATAAAGTGATAGTCATCTTCTTTTTTTTTTTTACATATGCACACATGTAAACAGCATGTTCCTTTATAAGCCATGGCTGCGTGTGAAGTTTCCACAGAGAAGAGTGGGCTGACTCAAAATGAGAGCTTAGGGCTTCCTCTACGAGCTGGTGAGACACAAGATGAGTGGAAAACTGGTTTTACACACAAACACACACAGACACAAAGACAAACACAGTATTTTACAAACTAGTGCCTACAGATACTAACTAAAAACAAATACTCTATAAATAAATGTGCAGTACGAGGGTGCAAACTTACTCAGAGTATACAATGCACACTTATGTGAAAGACATGCATATGAATAATAAAATAGATAACACACACACAAACACACACCCCTCTTTAAAAGGCCTCTTCAGCAGGCAACAACCAAATCACACTACTGCATGTTATGTATACGTAAACGTTTTTTGGGGGTACATAAACAGCATGATGAGCCCAAATAGATGATTTTTAAAGAATAAATCTATTTAATGATACATACCTCAATCTAGTTTATCATTACAGTCTATTATCAACAAAGAATTGTCGCAAATCCAGTTCTAATTCAGTTCTCTACAATCCAGGTCAAGTCCATACAGTCTGTTTAATTCCATTCATTCCAATAAACCCTAAACAGTAAAGTCAGGGTCAGAGTGAACCCAGTTCAAAACATTTTTCATAGAAAACTTCAGATTTATTAGATTACAGAATTGAACACTCTTATCTCCTGAAACTCTATGACTTTAAATGTACAAAAACAAAGAATGTATGTATACTGTAAATGAGATTGTTTGGTATGTTTTAGCTCAAAAATGAATTGTAGTTTACAGTTTTCTCTGTTTTATTGGCCAAATGTGTCTGGTGCCACTGAAGATAATAATTGTGAGAATGAGATGCAGATATGTGTAAAGGTGTAGGTGGTTAAAACAACTCAAGTTACCATTTTGCCATCTTGGAAAAAGATAATTAGATTCACAGTTTAAAACAGATATTAACATCCACTGTATAAAAAGACAACCTTTTTTTCCTCACTGTCTGACATCAATTCAGGCTACATTTGTGGTCAGCTAGGATTACCATAATTATTTCTATTTGCCAGAAGGATGAGAGGGAATTTTCTTTTTCGGGAAGATTTTAAAGAACCTTCCTCAAATCTTGAAGTCCACATTTATCCAAAAAACCTCTAAAACTATCTTTGCTCATTATTCTGGCATTTTAAAAAAAGAAGAAATTTGGTTCATTCTAACTGACAAACAGCAAACATTTATTCAGATTTTCTTTTAGACAGCAAAGAAAAAGATTGTGTCTTATACAGTAAACATCTGCTTTCATCTGTACATTGTGGTTTTGTGTTCTTTTTGGCCACTTAAAGGACTTTGCAGTCTAAGTCTTTGTGTCCTACACTCTCATGTATAAATCCTAAACGTCACACATCAGTAAAGGCATCACAGCCAATGTGGGTCCATTTATTTCCACACAGTATTCTAACACACATCGTCATACTTTAAGCTACTAAGCATCCTTCAGACTCCAGGTGGGTCCATTTGGAGTACATTTTGCACCAGGCCATTTGGTTGCCTCCAAGCAAAACTACAAAAAGACAATCAAACTTAAATGCAGACGCTAACATTTTGATCCCGATTGCATGGCAACCAGTGTTTTATTAGATTAGCACTCACAGAAAAAAGTATGCTGCAAGGATGAGATTTTTTTGCAGGATCAAACTGTTGAGCTGTAAGTGTTTCTCAGATCTGCAGATGTGTATGTTGCATAAAGGCAAGCAAAAGCTTCTCCTTTCTAAGAAAAGTTTACATGTTTTCTTTGTGCATGAATGGATTTTATGAGGCCATGTAACTTCTTTTTTACAGTTAAAAGACTTAGCCAGTGACTACAAATCAAGCTGAAATTATTGTTTCCGGTAGATATTAGGGCTGTGACTCTTGGCACAAGATCTTGCATTAGCAAATGTCAAAATATTTCAGGGCAGTGAAGTCTGCCCTTCAAGTGCTACCCAGCATGTGATTTCACCTGGTTAGGTGCACAGATGTTTTTAGGAGACCCTGATATTAAGGAAAGTTCTATAAGCTTGACACTGTAAATGTTTGAGACTTTTATTTTATATTAAGAAAGGAAGTAATTCTTGAGATGTTCACACATTTGCAAGTTCTTTGGACGTTCAGGAGCTCTCATAACAATTTAGCACACCTAAACAACCATGCTCCACTCAAACACATATGATTTCTCCACAGCATCTCTAGGGGCAGTAAGGCCCTAGTTTATACTAGGGCCGTGTTAATCGAATATTTAACTTATTAATCTATCGAATAATTCCTGGAAATCGGATCAACGTGTACTTTCTACAACAGATGTGCCTCCCCGCCGTCACCACCTTCTCTTTATCAGAACCCTGCCTGCTAACATGCACATGCATATCAATGCCAATACCATTTTACAGACACTTCTGTAATCATTTGTAATTTTTTTAGCACTGTAAAAGTCACTGACTGGATGCAATCTGCTGGGTTTCCTTTCCTTAGATAGAAAAACGTTTTATCCAATTTGAATAAATAACAGAATCTGGCTGCACTGTTCAATGATTAAGATTAATTGGAATGTATGTACCTGACTTTTGTGAAGTGCCTTGAGACGACATGTGTTGTGAATTGGCGCTATATAAATAAACTGAATTGAAATTGAATTGAATTAAAATGCTCTGTTAGAAACATTGTTTCAGATTTTATTACTATTATTATTAAGGAACAAGATAAAAACTGAACTTGCTTCTAATGATTTAATCTTCCCAGCTTTGGACATTGCTTTTAAGTATTGTCTTCTATAATACTGGATGATATTAGTTTGCAGCAGGTTGTATTTTTCAAACAAGTGCTGACAGATACTGACTAAAAACTACTTTATAAATAAAACATGCAGTACGAGGGTGCAAACCTCAGACTATAAAATGCACACTATGTGAAAGACATGCATATGAATAGTGAACTAGATAACATACACACAGACACACACCCATGTTTAAAAGGACCTTCAGCAGGCAACAACCAAATTAAACTGTTGCATGTGAAGTATACGCTCACCGGCCACTTTATTAGGTACACCTTGCTAGTACCGGGTTGGACACCCTTTTGCCTTCAGAACTGTCTCAATCCTTCGTGGCATAGATTCAACAAGGCACTGGAAACATTCCTCAGAGAGTTTGGTCCATATTGACATGATAGCATCACACAGATGCTGCAGATTTGTTCGGCTGTACATCCATGATGCGAATCTCCCGTTCCACCACATCCCAAAGGTGCTCTACTGGATTGAGATCTGGTGACTGTGGAGGCCATTTGAGTACAGTGAACTCATTGTCATGTTCAAGAAACCAGACTGAGATGATTCATGCTTTATGACATGGTGCGTTATCCTGCTGGAAGTAACCATCAGAAGATGGGTACCCTGTGGTCATAAATGGATGGACATGATCAGCAACAATACTCGGGTAGGCTGTGGCATTGACACGATGCTCAATTGGCCCAAAGTGTGCCAAGAAAATATCCCCCACACCATTACACCACCACCACCAGCCTGAACCGTTGATACAAGGAAGGATGGATCCATGCTTTCATGTTGTTGACGCCAAATTCTGACCCTGCCATCCGAATGTCGCAGCAGAAATCGAGACTCATCAGACCAGGCAACGTTTTTCCAATCTTCAATTGTCCAATTTTGGTGAGCCTGTGCGAATTGTAGCCTCAGTTTCCTGTTCTTAGCTGACAGGAGTGGCACCAAGTGTGGTCTTCTGCTGCTGTAGCCCATCCGCCTCAAGGTTCGCCGTGTTGTGCGTTCAGAGATGCTCTTCTCCATGCCTTGGTTGTAACAAGTGGTTATTTGAGTTACTGTTGCCTTTCTATCAGCTCGAACCAGTCTGGCCATTCTCCTCTGACCTCTGGCATCAACAAGGCATTTGCGCCCACAGAACTGCCGCTCACTGGATATTTTCTCTTTTTCGGACCATTCTCTGTAAACCCTAGAGATGGTAGTGCGTGAAAATCCCAGTAGATCAGCAGTTTCTGAAATACTTAGACCAGCCCGTCTGGCACCAACAACCATGCCACGTTCAAAGTCACTTAAATCACCTTTCTTCACCATTCTGATGCACGGTTTGAACTGCAGCAGATCGTCTTGACCATGTCTACATGCCTAAATGCATTGAGTTGCTGCCATGTGATTGGCTGATTAGAAATTTGCGTTAACGAGCAGTTGGACAGGTGTACCTAATAAAGTGGCCGGTGAGTGTACATAAAAGTTTCTGGGGGTATATAAACAACATGATGAGCCCAAATAGATAATTTTTAATGGATAAAGTATTTAATTTTTAAAATTATTCAATTTAGTTTATCATTACAGTCTATCATTAACAAATAATTATTCCAGATCCAGTTCAAATCCAGTTATCTGCAATCAATCAGGCTCAGAGTTACATCTCACTTCATAAAATCCAGTTTCAGCAAGTTGCATTTCATGATGTATTACGGTTAAAAACAGTTCATTCTTGAAAATGAGACCTCATGTTTCAATAGGGCTCATCTGTATAAATAACAGCAATGAATGAATAAGTAAAACTTAATATTTAGTAGTTTATAAAGACAGAATAACCTAAAGCTCATTTTTCTCTTTGTATGTGCCACAGTGTGCTTGATGATGATCCCAAATTCTCAATTTTTTTATAAGAATGTCTCAGCATTGTTACAACCCAACTTTTTTCCATCTCCAAGGTTACTGACAATCTGCGCAAGATGCTCAGAGCCAAACTGCTCCATGTGTGAAGCGTATCAATAAAGCTGAATATTTTCAACTTTTCATACTCACTTACTTACTAAAGTAAGTAAGTAAGTACTTACTTAAGTAAGTCGGCAAATTCTCTTGCTTCGATTCTTATCTTATTTCATACAAGGAGAACTTTCATACTCGTCAAGAACGTTTTTAATTGAATCCTTGGAGTCATTGAATAAATGGGTACAGCTCTAGTTTATACATGTTCTTCTCTGAAGAGGAGAAGAAGAAAAGGACAGAAAAACCCTTGCTGTCCCTGAGATAAATTATCCACAAAAAAAGCAGATCTCTGACACCTATATTTCTTTAAAACAAGTTTGTTTTTGTTTTCTCTTTGCTTTCTTCATATGCTGTGTGTCTGGTGCCACCCACTGACTGAGATTATTACTGTTCTTGCCAGTACAGACAGGCAGTGTGGACACAAAATGTGGGAACCTTTTGGACATCTATTGGGGGGGCTACAGATGATGAAAAGTCAAACATACCTTGTGGTTGAGCGGAAGAATAGGTATGAAATAGGCTTTAAGATGACGGAGTAAACTTATAATGACAGCTTTTAGACTATGTGAAACACTAGGTGGCATCATTGTGGGTACACCCTGAAAAAAAACAGTGGTGACAGAGTAATAGACACGATAAGAACAAATTTGTATCTTCTATGAAAATACAGCAAATGCTAATTATTAGCAGTTAATGTTGCTAAATTTTCATAGCTTCACTAAAGGGCTATTTCAGAGTTTCGAATAAGTGCTTTAAACATCTCTGGTTCATAATCAATTTAGGTTAGACTGGTCATACCTTGACTGAATTATTCTACACTGATTAAAGATTCTTTAAAAATGTTTATGATCCCAGAATTTTTTTTACCATATTTGTGACAACTAAAAAAGTGGGTATTCTTTGCCTTCTTCTTGTCTCATGACCACACATTCTAAAATTTACAGATGCAAACGTTCAAATAAAATGTACCAAAATTCATAGTGTAATGGTTGCAAACCACTGTGAAAATTCATTTCAATTCAGTTTATTTATATAGCGCCAATTCACAACACATGTTGTCTCAAGGCACTTCACAAAAGTCAGGTACAAACATTCCAATTAATCCTAACCATTGAACAGGTCAGTCAGATTCAGTTATTTATTCTAATTGGATAAAAAGTTTTTGTCTAAGGAAACCCAGCAGATTGCATCCAGTCAGTGACTTGCAGCATTCACTCCTCCCGGATGAGCATGTAGAGACAGTGGACAGTCACTGGCGTTGACTTTCCAGCAATCCCTCATACTGAGCATGCATGCAGCGACAGTGGAGAGGAAAAACTCCCTTTTAACAGGAAGAAACCTCCAGCAGAACCAGGCTCAGTGTGAGTGGCCATCTGCCACGACTGACTGGAGGTTAGAGAGAACAGAGCAGAGACACAAAGAGAATAAAGAAGCACTGATCCAGGAGTACTTTCTATGGGAAGGAAAAGTAAATGTTAATGGAAGTAGCTCCTTTAGTCGTTTCATCTAGAAAGGAAGAACAAATAAACTCTAACTAACTAACTAGCAAAGTCTTTGAAGAGAGAGATCTTATGTTCAGTAAGCCACATTTAATTGTTTTATTTTTCTTTTCCGTTTGAGTTGCGTTTATTTTTATGAGGTTTTCATGATTTCCTCCTTTTACATTATTTTTTAATCTATTCAATTTTGGCCATGGGCGAGACACTGTCTTAATAGGGTAATGGACAGAAGCTGCAGAGTGGAGTGTTAAACCACGACCCTGCTTCCTGGTCTGAACCCTGGGTTGTCAGAGTTTTGGAGAACTAATAAATTCGGCCAGATTCCTAGAAAGAAGAGCTGCTCCATCCAAAGTGAGATGGATGCCGTCTCTCCGGATCAGACCAGGTTTTCCCCAAAATGTTCGGCAATTATCAGTGTAACCCACATCGTTTTCTGGACACCACCTAGACAGCCAGCGGTTGAATGATACAATGCGGCAAAACATGTCGTGACTGGTCAGATCAGGGAGGGGACCAGAGAAAATTACAGAGTCCGACATTGTTTTGACAAACTTACAGACCGAAGCAACACTAACTGTGGTGACCTCCGATTGACGTAACCGGGTGTCATTACCGGCAGCGTGAATAACAATCTTACTGTATTAACGCTTATCTTTAGCCAGCAGTTTTAGGTGGGATTTGATGTCGCCCGTTCTGGCCCCTGGCAGACATTTGATAATGGTCGCTGGTGTCTCTAGTGCCACGTTTCTGACTATGGAGCTGCCAATCACCAGAGAATGGCTTCTCAGCGGGTGTGTCGCTGAGCGGGGAAAATCTGTTAGAAACGCAGATGGGTTGGTGGTGACCTGTGGGCTGGGATCTAGGCCTATGCTTTCTACGTACCGTCACCCAGCCGACCTGAGGCCCCGGTCGCGCGGGCTCTGCTGAAGGACTGCTACGGGGAGCTACCCTCAGTGGCTCCGCGCTGGCTAAGGGCCCTCGGCTATCTGCTGGTTTTTCAACAGCGCGGAGCCGGGCCTGCAATTCCGACACCCTCGCCTCCAAAGCTACAAAAATGCTACATTTATTACACGTACCATTATCACTAAAGGAGGCAGAGGAGTTACTGAACATCTGACACAGAGAGCAGGAGAGAGGAGGAGACTCAGAGAGAGAAACAGCAGATGGTGGAGCCATTAGCTTTAACTCCAGCTATGGTGGAGTTAAAGCTAACACTAAGCTAGCGACCCCTTACCACACCTAGAAAAACCGTGTAAGACACGGAGAGGCCCCAAACGTTAAATGCAGCAACAGAAAGTATGTGTTTTAACGTTCTTATGTATTATAACAAGTGAGAGACATCAAAGTAGAGAGAAATCAGATCAAACAAGAGAGCCTTCACACACCAAACAATCCAACGAGTGCAACAGTGAAAACAGGAAGTGACGAATACGCCTTACCACGCCATACCACGTGTAAGTTCCAACTGTTATTTTTAGAGATCTCCTTTTCACCAGGAGTAAATGGTTGTTACTCCCACTAAAGCTGAAATAAATCATAATTTATCCATGGATAAGATGATTTAAAGCTGTGGATTTTTCAATCGTCTTGCTTTGATTGACAGTGCTGTCATGATGCAGGCATCGGATTTCTCCAAAATCACCTAAACGGCCAGACCAAAACTATTTGAGGCATCCATTCAGCTCTCCATGCATGCAAAGGAAAGTTTGTTGTTTAGAAATAATATTTGTTGTTGTATTTTTGTGTAATATTTGAGGGATTATAACCAATTATGAGCATAACCTTCACATTTACATAAAGTGGAATTTAAAAATCTTGATATTACGCTAAAAAGAAAATAAACCAAGTGGTAAAAGACAACAGACTGCAAGACAAAGGACGGTGGCAACAAAGAAGAACACCTTTAACTTTTCTCTTTTTCTTTTTAAATTGTTTACTTTAACTGTGTTTTTTCATGCATACTTTGTGGTTTCAATATTCACAATAACACAGAACACCCCTCACACTTTGATTGCTCGTAATAACATATACTTTTACTCATACGGCATATTTATCTTCTTTATCTCTTTTTGGACCCTTGCTGCCTACGTTCTTTATTTGTTACCATATCTTAATGATCAACTCCTCTGTACTGTTTCTGTAACTCTTAATACTTTATTTTCTTTTGCCTTTTTTTCTCTCTGTGCAGAAGTGCATCTGTCTGTGGGTGTGTGGGAGGACACTGAAAAAAACCCAGAAAAGGTTACGGTCTTGAATGTGTGAAAGGTTTTGTATTCTAATACTTGGCTGCTTTTAAAAATGCACAATAAAAACAACACATTTCTGCAGACATTATTGCAATCACCAAAACCTATGTTGAAGCACTAAATGTGCATAAAACATCTACAGGGAAGCAGTCGTGTTTAGTCACATTCACACAAGCAGATTAATTTGATTATACATCCTTAGTCCTACTGTCTTCTGTATAATCTATAAAAAACTGTAGCTGCACAGTAGGTTTTCCGGGAAAATTAGAAGCTGCAGCTTGTGCATTCGTGATAAAAGCATGAAGCTACAATCTATAGTAGCTTGCAAAAGTATTCATGTAAGTTTTTTTTTTCCAGATTTTGTCCTGTTACCACCACAAGGGTTTTAGAGGGATTTTATGTGAATGAGAAACACAAAATAAATCTTAACTTTGAAGTGAAAGGAATAGATGGTTTTAAACAATATACAGATAAAAATCTTGAAAAGTGCCTTTTTGGGGGTACTACTATACCAGCTTTGCTTGTGAGCAGGCTTTGATCTACACCATCCCAGCATTATGTTTAGGGTTATTGTCTTACTTGAAGGTGAATGACCAGCGGGACTTTTTCAGCCTCTAACAGGTTTTCATCCAGTATTGGTTTGTATTTACCTCCCTCCATTTCCCATCAACTCTGAGCAGCTTCCCTGTAGAAAGCAAACAGAAAGCATCCCCGCAACATGACGCTGCCATCACCATATTTCACAGAACTGCTACCTGTGGAAGAAGAGCACCTTCTTCCACACGTTTGCTGAGTCTCCATAAACTGTATGTGGCAAATGGTACTTTTAATGGCTTTCTGTCCGCAGCGGCTTTTTTTATTGCTACCCTCCCATACATATCAGCTTGGTGGAGTGCAAGAGTAATATTGGTGCTGTCAACAAATTCAGCCACCTGAGCTGTGGATATCTGTAGCTCCTCCAGAGTTACCATGGGCATCTTTGCCGCTTCTGAGTATTGCTGTCTGCTCAGGCTATCAGTTTAAATTTGAGTTATCGTTTTATTATCTAACCCAGCTTTAATATTCTCCACAACTTTATTCCTGCCTGGTATGTTCCTTGGTCTGGTGCTAAGGTCTTCACAGAACAGTTGTATTTTTACTGAGATTAAAATACATAAAGGTGGATTATTTTCCCTAGATAAGATGACTATTGAAATATGGATCAATTTTATCTCATTTGAATTTTGCACTTTTTGCGGTGATCTATCATAAAATCCAAATAAAATACTTTGAGGTTTGTTAGGCAGTGTCACCACACGTGAAGCTTATCTCTGGACACTGTCTTAAGATCATACTCCAGTTTTTCCAGTCTAAATCTTAAATCAGTTCTATCTAAGCAAATTAGCAGCTTACAATGTCAAAGTAAATTAAAACATATGCCAACTGGCTGATTCCCAAATTAGAGCAAGTGTTGGTTAACACAAGCCTTGGGAAATTGCACACCACAGAAGACCAATTTTAAAGTGTAAATCTTCCTGGTCTATGAGAAAACAATTTAACAACATGATAAAAAAAAACATCTTCAGCAAAACATTTGTATGAAAAATATGATTTAGTCTCCACAAATTCAGTAGCATTTGTTACGGCCTATTTAAAATCATGTGAGGTTAATCAGCGGATATTGAATATATTATAGATGGTTTCTCACGAATGATAAAATGTAACAACACATATTTCTGTAATGATAATCTACCTGAGTGTCTCAAGACATGGCAGCATAGATCAAGGGAAATGACTCAATAGCGCCCCTCTAAGGTAAATAAATGCATTTAAGGGCCATTTAGCAGTAACTCATCATTACATCCCTAATGCAACTTGATTGCCAGCTTGAGCTATTTAAGATCTTGCTTTCTACAGGACATTTTTTTAAAAGGGAAATGACAGCAAATTATTAACAAGATCCATATCTGGAGACCAAAGTTCGACCCCTAATAGGAACCTCATTTTCAGATTGAATTAAATGTTTTGGTTGTAGTTGGAGAGCATTCACGACTTCAATACATCGAACAGCAAAATAAAACATGATAGTCTTGATCTGGTCCAAACTGTATGTGTGTTTTTTACTAGTGATCATTTTAATAATCGTTGGAAGTTGCAGTTACAGACAGACATTTATCGGCAGCCTTGGTAAAGTGTAAAACAATTTAAAATAAATTAACTGCAGTAGCATAATCTCACTCAGAAAATTTTGGGAAAATCCAACATTTCATTTCAAAACATTTATTTAGTGTGGGAAAATTCAGAAATAACAGTTTTTCTCAAAATAACTGGCACAGCTTGTGTCAAACCTGCTGTTCATCCTTTGTACAACCTTATTTTTCTAAAGGACAGCACTTGGTTTTCTTCTATGACATTTCACAAGGTTAGAGCATATTCAGAGAGAGATCTTCAACTTCTCCTTTTTGTGCAATCTCTCTAGATTGTCCAGAGTCCTAAATCCTGTTATGCTGTCTTGCTATCAGCTCATCCTGCAGGTTGCCTGTAGGGTTTAGGTCTGGGGACTGAAATGGTCATAGAAGGATTATTTTGTGTCTAGTGGTCAATTTCAAAAATTTCTTGATGTCATATCAAGTTGGAAAAAATTGGAAGAGAAACTGTCCCACAGCATCATAGATTCTCCATGAAGCATGATGTGTTTTTTCATATAGTCCTTTTTTTTCACACAAAACCCACCTGAAGTGTTTGTTTGAAAAAAATTCTCAATTTTAGTTTCCGGCACCACACTGTTTCTTAAAAGTTAGTACATCTAAATCTGTGGCTAAACTAACACAAATAATGTTAGTTTATCTCCAGCGTCTTTATCTGAGGAAGCTGCATAGGAGCAAGGAAGAGGCTCACAGCAATGATGACTGTGCTCTGTATAGGCAGGCAGGGAATAAACTGACCAAGGAGATCAGGGCAGCTAAGAGAAGCTACAGTGAGATGTTAATAAATAACTTCTCAGCTAACAACCCAGCTGCAGTTTAGAATGGTTTCAAAAATATCACCCTCTACAAAGCCCATTTCCAACAACCCCCAAGCCCCCAGCAGAATCCTCATCTGGCAGATGACAATAACAGCGTCTACTGCAGGTTTGGAAAGCAGCCGATCACACCTTCCACCAACTCGTCCACATCTCACTCTGACACAAACGCTCCCCATGCACCAACCACGCTCCTCTCCTCAGGGTGCCTACCTGAATTTGAAATCTCTGAGAAGAATTTAAATAGGCTCTTTCATTGTTGAACAACCAGGAAAGCTCATGCCTGAGAGCCTGCACTGACCAGCTGGCCCCCCATCTTCACTTAGATCTTCAACAAGTCACTGGAGCTGTGTGACGTTCACTCTTGCTTCAAGATATGCACCATCACAGGATTAAATAACTACAGACCTGTCGCCCTGACATCTTTTGTCATGAAATCCTTTGAGCGACCGGTGTTGAAACATCTGAAGGACATCACAGACCCCTGCTTGAGCCCCTGCATTTTTCTTACCAGGCAAACAGGTTGGCAGATGATGCAATTAATTTGGGACTACACTTTACCCTGCACCACCTTGACCACCCAGGGACGATAGCCAGGATCCTGTTTGTGGACTT